>ML783289.1:147702-197045 GCA_009831015.1 Picea engelmannii
TTGAGGATATTATGGCAAGATTTGGTTGCACGGAAAAAATTGTCACCGATAATGATGCATATTTAAAGGCTGAACCACTGATCCGATTCTGTGAGCAATTTGGAATCACACTAATTCAATCTACTCCTTACTATCCCCAAGGGAATGGATTGAAAGAGTCCTCTAACAAGATCCTTATAAATATCACCAAAAGATTGTTAGAGGACAACAAGAAAGCATGGGATTCAAAGCTCAAAGTTGCTTTGTGGGCTGATAGAGTGACAACAAAGCAGTCTCTTGATGTCTCTCCTTTTCATCTTGTGTATGGAGTTGAGGCCATCTTTCCTTCTCAGCTTACCTTGCCTGTGGAAAAATTCTTCCAAGACTACCAAGGGGAACCTGATGATATGATCAGAAGAATACAACAACTGGTCGAGTTGCAGCAGGCTAGAGAGAAATTATTGGACAAAGCACATGATCATCAACAGAAGATCAAACAGGGATTTGACAAGAAGGTAAGAAAAGAGGATTTCCAGCTGGGAGATCTAGTACTCAAATGGGATGCTCCCAAACAAGACAAAGGCAAGCATGGTAAATTTGAATCTCTGTGGATTGGACCCTTCAAAGTTTCTGATTTGTTTTCAAATAATACTTACAGGTTGCAGAATTTGGAGGATGTTGAAGTTTTTGGTGGCCCTATAAATGGACATTTTCTGAATTTTTTTTTTTGCTTGAGCCATGAGTGGCTTTTCTGTGCCATTGTAAATATCATTCTTCTTTTTGTTTTGATAATTGACTCCACAACCCAATGGATAAGGCATTGGATCTGCAAAAGAGTCCTTAGAGCCTAGCAGGGAGGTCTCTATGCCCCATGGAGCCTAATGTTAGCACATATTTTTGATAGAAGGGTGTTTTTTCCTTAGGAAATAACCCCTTGGTGAAAAAAGTGAAGAAATGGGATCTTAGCGCGACCAACTTTTGGTTTTTATCCTAAGTTTTTGGTAATTTGATGTTTGGGTGTGATGTGCTAAAGAGAGATCTCAGATTTGTTGTTGAGCGAGGTGCGCTCAGATCTACGGTCCATATCCAATATCTGACCCCCCCAATCTTCTACCTTTAACTAGGGGGGGGTCCAAGTTGGTGGTTTTCTGGCGTGGGCCCCCCACTATCGTGTTGCTTCCTCGGAAACTTAGACCCCCCTACTCTTTACCACTTACCACCTACCCCCCCCTCCGAGCTAACCGCTAGACCACCTTCCCATACCGCCCGCACTCCTGCTGACATCTGTCCTCCACTCACCCGACTGCACACCTGTCCCTTCCCCACGACCATTTAACCTCCTCTCACCTCCGAACATCTGTCTTCCAGTCACACTCCATGTCACCTCAACTGTTACTATTGTTTACCTCCCCAAACTATCACACCCCTTTGCCTCCACGTCCTTTCCCCTTGCCACATCACCCTCGCTCCTTTACAACTCAGTTCCTCGCACACTAGTGCTCACTCATTTCCAGTCACCGCCAACCAAAACCTTCCACATGGATGTCATTCACTCGCTGCATCCTGAGAAGTTTGCACCAGGCACCTCGCCCACTCATCATCATCAACGTCCACGTCCGCCTGCCAGTATTTCCTGCAAAAGTCAAACAAAGTGACATGTGCTGAGCTGACTCGGGCCCTTCCTGATCCCAATGAAATAGTTAATGAAAGTGGGTGAGGTGGTTGAAACATCTTCTCCCCCCATAAATGGGAAGCCAGAAAGTACCGACAAACCTAAGATCACGTCTGACAAAGAGCTGCATGCACAGTCTGACAGAGAAGGTCTAGATGAATGAGATCGCGTATGATAAGAATACTGCATGTATAGTCTGCAGAGAAGGTTTAGACGTCGAGTATTGAATGCATGACTCAATCACTCCTCTGGTGGTTGTAGTCAGTTGAAGTATAAATATGTATATTTGATATTTCATTATGGTCGATGGTTCAGCAAGGCTCCCGCATTGTAAAATTTTGATGAATCTCTAGTTATGTATCTTGATTTGAGACTTCTTGTTTAATCTAAGTCAGCCTTCTTCTTCATTTCATTTGCCTCTGATATTGAAGTGTCCATGATTGAAGTATTCACATGGATTTTTATAGATATATTGTGATGGATATTTGATTACAGTGCTATTATGATATGCTTCAGTTTCCTGAAACTTTGAATCTACGAAGATCTTGTGTTTGAATTTTTTTCCTCCTTAGGCTGCTGGAAGACCTGATGTCCATAGCATACCTCTACATTCTCCTCATCAGTTCTTCCTGCTACTCACCTTTACTACGACTTACTGACTGAAGTTGATCAAGACCTCAATTGCTTGTGCATGCTGGTCTAATTTTCTAAGTTAAACGATATTATCTTGAGTCTGCACCCATTTGACCTCTTTAAAATTATTCATTGTGACATAAAAAAAGATGGGTACTGGGCTTACCTTCTATGCAATTGGAGGGTGACTTCTAGTTCTAAAAACCAGTATAATCTGAGGGGAACCAAGATCTTTCCAAGAGTTCGAGGAAAAAATGCTAACAAAAGAACATTTGTCTATGATAGAGTGACATGTTTATATCACAAAATTATACAATGATTTTGAAAGGCATGTAGGAAGGAAGATGAGGTTCTGTCAATCTATTCATGAAAATTAACTCATTACTTGGAGGGGGTTCCATTGGAATGGGTGAAATTCCCACTTTTCCAGAAGTATCTGAAGAGTCAAGAAAAACCTGAGTAGTATCTACTTCACTCTTCAAGGGAAGAGTGGAATCAACCGATGATGAAACCATATCGATCAGTTGATTGACCAGATCAACTGATGATGGAACCAGATTGATCATTGATCAACTGGATTAATTGTTGATGGATCTAGATTGACCAATTCATCAACCAATGGAGGGTTGGGAGAGAATTTACGGTAATATGTTGGAATTTGTTGCTGGACATCAACAATCTTTTCCAACAACCCTGAAACCTCATCCATACAAGGGAAAAGGTAAGTTTGATGACTTCCTTCACATAAAATACTGTTGAGACCATTTCCCGCTTCTGAGTTTTCCTCCCCTTTCTATCTTCCCAAATTATTTTTTCCAATTCTCTTCCCTCTTCTATACCTACCTGAATTCCCCTTTTCTTTTCTCCCTTTTATTCTCCCTTTCTAGTTACTATACTTAGTCATTTTTATTTTTAGAATGGCGGTTTCATGATTTCTCAATTCCATTCATATTCCCATATCATGAGTCTGACTGACCGCCATATCATCCTATACTTAACCCTTTCTACAGTTGCGGGTTCGTGGGTTTGCCGGTTCAAACTTTCATATCCCATGTTCCACGATATATATTTTGAACCCAAGAGAACCGCAATCTACATTTTGATCACCGGACTCCCCGAGCTCATAAGTATCTCATTTCTCCTATATTGAGTCTGACCAACCGCATTACAACACTTAGCCAACTTTCGACCTTTCGCAACTGCGGGTTGGTGGGTTCAAAATTTTTCCCAAATCCTAATTTTCTCTCATTCGTCCCCGCCATCCTCATGATTTTACTAATATGCATTTAAGAATGGTCTAATGCTACCAACTCATCATGTAGTTTCTGTAAATATCTTCATTAATAAGAGAAGGGCTCGAGGATATTTCTCATTAAAACTGCATTAAAACATGATTTGATGAAGACTATATTATGGGTATCCCTCTCAATCTCCTATTGCAAATATTATCTAGATTAAAGGAGCACTCTCGTCAACTTATGGTAGCAGCAGATTGACAACAGTTCTGCAAAGACACTTTGAATATTTTTGGATGAGAGGACCAAAACTTTCAATGGTCTAGAGAATATTCTTACTATTCATCCCCTTCTACTCAGAAGGAAGTGATCTGGACATCCATAATTGCTCGTGCAGGGTGTGTCCCGAAGGTTTTTGACTGCAAGGAATTGGTTGCATGGTGTGTTGATAAATATATACCAAGTCAACAGATCATTAAACTTCAAGACCATTCTCCTATCTCTCTTTCACCTCAAGTGTTCCATAAAATGTTGAAGCTTCTAGAGCCAACACTCACGTTCAAAGGAGAAGATTGCAGGGATTTCCTGAAAAAGCATGAAAACGGCTTGGACCTCTTACTTGAATTCTTGGAAAATCCCGCGGTCATCCCTGAAGATATCACCAGGTTGCAGGTCAACTTATTCAAAAACCCCTTTAGGGAAATTGCCTGGCTATTCACCAGTGTGACGGGCCAAGAAAATACCGCCAACAATTCCCGTATGATTATTTATATATTATATTTTACTGTCAAAGAGAAAGCCATTTTTGATTGGGGAAAAATGATTTCCATTGAAATATCTTCCCAATTATCATAGTACAAAAAAGATAAGAAATTATTTATGTCCTCTTATTTGGTATTTGCGATATCATACTACTGTCAATTTCCTAAATTGTATATATGCAAGAGGGCGAGTTGTTCAACATAAAAATATGACATGAATTCAATGTGGCACCAATGAAAATTTATATTGAAGAATGGTTTACGGAATCTATCGACAAACTACCCACCGAAGGGAAATAAGCCGTTGAGATGGTTCCTGTAACCTTCAATGAAGGCAATAAAAGGACACTAGAAAGAAAGTGAAGATATGAGAGATCATCATAGTAAGTTTACGCTGATCACATTATTCTTTTGTTTATCAAGTCTTGATCCAATTATTCCACCTCTTTCACGGGAAAGGTTTAACTGAAGACTTATAACTCCTCTTTTCTTCTTACTAGGTCTTGCTGTTCTTTTACCACCCACCATCTTCATTCTATGAGATAAATTTTTGTGTATATTTTATTTATGGTCCATGGGAGCCCCAATCCCTGTTTTTAAGACAAACACATTTTAAATTTCAAAGCATATGTAACAAATTATATATTTTTTAGAAATTTCAAGAGAGATATTTTGGGAACAATATCGATTGTACTTTGTAACCCAAAGTTCTAAATATAAAGTATTTGAGGTTGATATATCATTATATTTATTTGAGCTTCCCACGTTCACTCTGTGAAAGTTCTCTTATGCATGCAAAACATCTTCTTTTTATTTTTATGTGATAGTCAAACTATGGTGGATGTGAGGAAATTTTTCTTATTTTCTTTAAATGTGTGAATGTGTTCAATTCCTGGTCCTTTCTCAAGAACTTTCCTTGAAAAGAAAAAAAAAACATTTTCCCTTTATTTTTCTTGCAATATTTATACTTCTTTGAATTACGATGTCGGACTCTTGCCAAGTCCCACACTCTGAATATCTAGAATTCCCAAGAAAATCTAAAGAGGAGTACCACCTTTATAAAAAAGCAGCGAGATTTGCATCCTCGTGAGGTTTCCATTTCGATCCTAACGGATTCAAGCGTCAACATTTTTGGCGACCATGTTGGGGAATGAATTGAAATTTGGATCCTGGTCTAGCACTTTTGAAAAATATATGACTTTTCCCCAGGCTAATCAGCCCCACTTAGAAATTGGATTGAAAAATCAACAAAGCATATTACACCAGTTATACAATCTGGTAATAACAACAGCCGAGACCCGAGGAGATTTAGAAAGGTCCTGGAAAATCTTAGTCCAAGAAGAAGAAAGAGAAATGCTCCAGAGACAGAGGAGAGACGAGCGACAAGACCAAAGAAACCAACGAATAGCTAGAGCATCACAAGAACAAGGTCGGGATTGAAGCTAGATGAATACAAGGGACCCATTACTAGAAGTAAAAGAAAGAAACTCTTTATTCTTAGAAGTAAAAAAAATATTCATGAAATCTCTCTGGATATGGCAGAAATAAATGAACAACCTCGAGATGAGCATCATGAGGAGATACAAGGAGGTGGAAGAGATGCTGCAAAAAATCAAGAAAACTTAAGGTTTGAAAATAGAAGAAGAATAAGAGATTCACCTTTGAATCTTCTAGGTGAGCAACATGATCTCCCTATCCTCCCTAAGGGCACCCTAAAGGAATTTTCTAGAGATAGAGCAATTGATGAAAAGAGGCATCTGCACTTATATATTGATGTTTTTGATTTTCACCATGTTGAGTATGATGATGTCATGGTAAGGTTGTTTTTGCAAACATTATGAGGAAGAGCATATGAATGGTATAAAACATTTCTCAGTAGATCAATTCAATCATTTAATGACCTTGAAGCTATGTTCCTAACTATGTTCGCCCCCGCAATTTCTTATCATACCCTTCTCACCGATTTCACTGAGATTGGTTTGAGGAAGAATGAAAGGATACAAGATTTCAATATCAGGTTCAGTAAAACGTTGAGTAAGATTCCAGAAGATAAAAGACCAAATGACCCAGTCATTCTCTATTTTTATAAGAATGCAATGCCCCCAAATGTGAAATATGCTATCAGGATATCCCATATGGATACCTTGGAGGAGGCAATGACTAAAGTCACTAAGATGGAAGAAATTGTTATTGAAATAGGTGCTGACCCTGATATTATACTGGGAAAAGTACAAAGGCAATTGGGAGGATTAAGTATTGATAATCAAGGAGCTTCCAATTCAAGAAAGAATGAATAATTCAAGCCACAAACGACTCAAAACCAAACAATGGGAGGAGGATTTCCAAGGGAACCATACCTGATGTAAAGGTTGACCTTGTAGCGGCACACAAAGCCAAGCAAATAATTGAAATTGTGCATATGAATATAACTATCAAGCAAATGCAGAACAAGATAACCAGACTTAGAATATGATATAATTATGTGGAAAATCCAAGAACGCTATTCCCAAAGAAAATAAGGAACCCTCCCCAAGAAAACAGAGTGAGGTTTGAAAACACGGATAATATGCAAAGACCAAGAGTTCCCAGAAAACCTACTCCCAATGCAACTATTCTGGATGATGTGTATGATGAGTAGATAGTCGAACAAGAAAATTATTACTCACTTGACGAAAGTTCCGAAATTGTATAGATGGATAGATGCAAGACGCCGATGTATATATTTGAAGAAGGCGACAACGAACCTAACTCACAATAAAATGTTGTCCAAACAACAGGATTTGTAAATAGACCCAAGAATAAGAATGAATCGGAAAAAGAGAACCAAAAAGATAAAGAAAAAAAAAGAGAAAATGAGAAAGTGACAGATAACGTTGGGAGTAAAAGGCAACACCCAACGTTAAACTCCACTCAAATGACGTATAATGTCGTAGAGGACTTAAGTAAATTAAGGATAACTTTACCCTTTACAGAAGTGGTGAAGATTCCCCAACAAAGAAAAAACATTTTGAAATTTTCGGATGATCCATTTGAAAGAGCAGAAGTTGTGGTCACTAGTCCAAAAAAACGTGAGAGCCAGTCAACTGCTAAGCTAAGAGGTAAAATTCCTCCCTTTTACATTTCAATTGAAAATCATGATGTTGCACTACATAATTGTTTAGTTGACAATGGCAGAACAAACAATTTCATGCCACTAGTGGTCATGGAGGCATTGGGCATGAGTTGCACCAAGTGTTATGAAACTGATGAAAGTATATATGCAATTGATTCTAGAAAAGTGCTAACTTATGGAGAAATCAAGGACTCTATTCTTGGATCATGGAATCCCCCCATATCATTACAATTTTCAATATTATTGTGGTAGACCTTCCTCCAACATATGGATTTGTGCTAGGAAGAGATTGGACATCCATGATCAGAGGATATATAATGAATGTTGGGAGTTGTATGATGCTGCCAGGAAAAGAAGGAGAAATAATTAAAGTGCCCTGTGAACCCAAAAAACCCTTCTCTTTCAAGAATAAGGACAATGAATTAATGGAAGATTATATAGATGCCGAGATTGGAAACTATGCTATCCTAGACATGGAACAAAATGAAATCCTAGAGAAATATCAAGACACAGAGAATCAAGAATGTATGTTCGAAGGCTATTGGAGGATGTCATTCGATGGAGCCTGTTCAAACTCCGGGAGTAGAGTTGGAATTGTCCTTATGATTCCAAATAATGTTGTTCATCTACATGCTATTAGACTGAAATGTTTATGCACTAATAATGAGGCAGAGTATGAAGCCTTGATTCAGGGGATGATCCTTGCACAATAAATGAAAATAGAACATCTAATTGTGACCGACGACTCTGAGTTGGTGATCAATCAGGTCACCTAGAAGTATAAAATAAAAAAGGAAAGACTTAAGTTACATTTCAAAAGGGTTAACGAATTGATGGAATATTTTAGTTCCTGCAATATTTATTTCATCCCAAGGGACAAGAATCACAAGGAATATTAGTTGGCCTTGGAGGCCTCATTGTCAAACCTAGAAGATATACAAAGCAAGACATCTTTTCAAGTAGAAAGAGGATTCCGACCTACTGTGCCCAATAACATGAAATATTTGCAAGTGTTTGAGAACGATGAACAATTGGAATTTTTTTTGTTGAACGATGATGATGATGAATATGATCACACATCTGTTGTCCCTAAATATTGTATACATTCTGAGTCTCTTTTTACGAAATATGATTATGCTAAGAATCTCCTTGAAGAAGTTTCAATTCGAAAGTCAATATTGGAACTGATAGTTCCCCAAAATATGTCAACTTGGGAGTTGATTTCACCACTAACAAAGTTGATCAATACATTTCCTTGTTTAAATAATACATTGGTGTGTTCACTTGAACCTATGATGATTTGAAATCTTATGATAAAACAATATTCCAACACATCATTCCTTTGAGGGAAGAAGAAAATCATGTCAAGCAAAAAATAAGGATGAGTAATGCCAAACTAAAACCTCTGGTAAAAATTGAATTGGAGAAATTGAAGAATTCTAGAATAATTTATCCCATCAGACTTCCAATTAACTTTCAAATCCCATGATTGTACGAAAAAAGACCGGTGAAATACAGATGTGTGTTGAATTCAAAAACCTTAACAAAGCAAGCATAAAGGATAACTTTCCTTTACCTAATATGGAGTTCCTTCTCCAACAAGTCACTGGATAACCCTACATGTCCATGTTGGATGGTTTTTCTAGATATAACCAAGTCTTGGTCGTTGACGAAGGCAAGGAAAAGACAACATTCATAACACCATGGGAGATATATGCTTATGCTAGAATTCCCTTTGGTTTGAAGAATGCTAGAGCCACGTTCCAGAGGGCCATGGATCGTGCATTTAGCGGGTTGATAGGAAAATTTATGGCATACTATCAAGATGAATTGACATTGCATTAAAAAACAAGGGGTGATCATATCCATCATTTGAGGAATTGTTTTGAAAGTTTTAGATTATATGGTGTCTCTCTAAATCCAAATAAATTCTTATTCGCTGTAACTCAAGGAAAACTGTTAGGCCACATTGTGTGCAAGGAAGAGATTTATATACATATGGAAAGAGTTAAAGAAATAAATGAACTCAACCCCCCAACATCCAAGAAGGGAGTCCAATCATTTTTTGGCAAGATAAATTTTGTGCGAAGGTTTGTTCCTGACTATGCAAGTATTGTGAATCCGATCAATTTGTTGTTGAAAAAGGAGAAGAAGTTTGAATGGACAACGAATACTCAAGAGGATTTCAATAATATCAAAGGAGCAATCACCACAACTCCAGTACTCATTATTCTATATTTTCAAAAGAATTTCGCCATCTATTCATTTTCCACAGAGACGGTGGTTGCATTTTTTCTTACTTAGAATATTACCAAAGCTGAATAAATCCCAATTAGTTTCATGAGAAAAACCCTACATGACTATGAATTGATGTAACGTCCCCGACCATCCATGCTGGGCCACGTTACACCAGAGAACTCTTACTGTTCTCTCTGCGGAACATACTGTAACATACCCAGTATCCAACTGAGCTATGCCACATAAAATTTTCAAACTGCATGCAATTAAAATATACACACACATAACTCTTGCGGAAGAATTATATATAAAACGTAACATACAAATACATCTATAAATGAATGGATTCACACTAAAATAACAATAACATATACATGCAACATATACAGAAAATACCCATAAAAATAAACACATATATACACAATGTAGCATGTAAATTTATCACACAATTGACACTTATCTTGGTAAGAATGTCACCAAATACGTGTAGAACTTCCACGAACCTCCCAGTCTTAGACTACACTGTTCATCACTCTCAACAATGATTCACCCCCGAGATGGGACTAAACTCCACCCGGGTAAAGGGATTCCTAACCAAGCTAAAGGCTCATAGACAACAGGAAATACTTCATCTCAGGTGCCAAATAAAACTAACAACCTACAGTTCCTCATTCCCCACATGCCTGTCCCACCCCAGGAAGTGTTCCCCTTCTCTGCTCAACAGTTCTTTGGCTGCCCCACTTCCTTTCCTGGCTTCAACAACAGGTTGGACAGGAAGTCTCAGAGCACTGTAGTTGTAGTTTAGCACCTTCAGGAATTCAATTCCCAACAATTATCTCACCCATAGAATTGCTCACGGGCTTGAAAACCTGCCTCTTCAATATACCACAGGCTTGACAACCCACTTCTTCAGTCCAACTCCCAAGCTAACCAGATAAACCAACACAAAAATGGCTATGGATACGGGTTCAGGTACAGTCATGAAGATACAAAAGATAGCTCAATGGGTGTGTGCATGCTCATGGGTGATTGAATGGATGACTGAATGATGGCAGGAATGATGGAAAATATGGGAAAATGAACTAAGTCCCAAAAATATGTATGCATGTCCCCAACTTGACACTTGTCATGTTGGGAGCTACTTTGGACCACTTGTCCCCAACTTTAGAACTTAGGATAAAATAATTATCCATACTTTATGATTTAAGAAATATTAATATAATATTCCTTTTTGGCTTAAGCTCTCTAACTTAGCCCTTTTCCTTAACTTTTAGGCCCCTCCCTTTTCCTAACCAGTGGAGTTTAGTCCCCCATCTCTTTTATCATGGTCAGTCTGCGCGCAATGATGTATTTTATATTAATTATGAGACATATACAAAAATAGGCACACTGACCCTTAACATCTAGGCTCTCCGAACTAATAAAAAAATAAGCATTCTAGCTTATAATAAATGGCTCACCAGCCTATAAAACACAACATATACACAAAAGGCTCCCTGGCCTCAATATCACACACACTTAAGTTGCTGCGCGCGGTATCCTGGAATGTGCACACTTCATCATTTTACTGTGTAGTACATGCACGCACTATGCCATGAAATGTGCATACAAAAATGATATCAAAACAACTCACCAACTTAAGTACATTTGTATTTACATTTACAATTGGGTTCGGCCTTAGGGATATTACAATTTAGATACTCAGAACTGGAAAAAAAAGCCTTGGCTCTTGTAAAAGCGGTGGCACACTTTCGGATGTACATATTGAACTCCCATGTTATTTCCTATGTTCCCTCATCGCCAATAAATATGCTTCTGAATCAATAATTGAGGGAAGGGAAATGGGATAACTGGCCAACAAAGATATAGGAGTATGATATTGAAATTAAACTTTTAAAGGCGATCAAAGGACAAGGTTTATGCAAGCTCATAACGAATAACGATTCTATGGGTGGAATGATTTCAATTTCAGTAGGAGAACCATTGGCTGATCCATAATGATATGGAGACATTGTATTATACTTGAGATCCAGGTAATTTCCTGTCACCATGAATCCTAAGGAGTGAAGAACATTGAAGATGAAGGTAAATCAATATGTGCTGATTGTTGATATACTATTCAGAAGGAATTATGATGGAATACTACTGAGATGCATTGATGAAAACCAAGCTCAAGAACTAATGAGATAAATCCATGAAGGAATATGCGGTGGACACTTTGCACCTACCTCCACCACCCACAAGATAATAAGAGCTGGGTTCTATTGGCTATCAATTTTTAGAGACTCATATGCCACAATAAGGAAGTGTGTATCATGCCATCAATTTTCAGGACAAATGAAGAGATACGCGATGCCTTTACAACCCATGATTGTAGAACAACCATTCTCCCAATGGGGACTTGATGTTGTTAGGCCAATTAATATAAAGTCTAGAAAGGGAAATATTTACATTCTCACTGCTACAGATTACTTCACGAAATCGCCCGAAGCAATGGCGTTAAAGAAAGATGATTCTAAAGAGTTAATTAAATTCCTCAAATATAATATCCTATCAAGATTTGGTGTCCTAGACTATGCCATGAAAGATGCATTACAAAATGATGTCAAAATAGCTCACCAACTTAAGTACACATAAATGACATTTACAATTGGGTTCGGCCGAGGGATATTACATATTGGGAGCATGGGGGATGAGTACAATCATCTTGGGGAAGTGTGTGAGTCAAGAAAGACAACCAAAGGAGATAAATGTGTATAGGTTGTTACAACAATTTTATACAGTGAATGTTTTTGCATGAGAAACAAGTAGAGAACAAGAAAGAGAGATTGGAGTTGGAACATCCATGGAGGGAGAATTCTAGAGCATGTTGGAGCACAATTGGAGTGTATTTGGAGATGAATACCGAAGTGTCATGTTGTCATTATTGCAGAGTGAAATCCTATGTGAGTTTCATTGTAACAACAAGTGTTTATTTTGTTTGCTGGTAGTTTTTTTGGCAACAAGTTTCCTTGAATTCCCAGCTGAGAGATTCTAGTTACCTGTGCTAGAGAGACCCTGATAAACAAATGGGATACCTGAGGGACTACGATCATTGGAGGGGTACATTCCTATTGGAATTATTGATTGTGTGTTGTCATTGATGGAAACATGAGTCAAACATGTACAATAATAAGAGAAAAAGGACTATAACCTTGGGGCAGAGGAGGATCACCTTGGGGCAGAAGCAATTCATGATCACTATTGATCACGATAGGATCAACAATGATCCTATGTTCTTAAATCTTAGGAGAGATAGTGGGGAGATTATACAAAGAATACACACACAAAATTAGAGCACACATTGTTAAGGTATTTGGAAAGGATGAAGGAAAGATTAGAAGAGAGAGCGCATAACAGAAGTGCTATAGGGATCAAAATCCCCAAAGTAAACTCCAAAAGAACCAACTGGAAGGATAGGATAAGCGGACCCCATAAGACATGATGCCTTGAAACCTCCTAAATCATGAAGTGAATGCTGACCGTTAGATATTGTGGAGAAAATTTGAGTCAGTCCTCAACCATATATCAAGACCTCCAAAACTTCACCACTTCGATGAACATTGGAGACAAGGAAGAGGATTGAAATCACGAAGTAACGAAATCCCACCAGTTGTTAGAACAAAAGAGGGACTTTGGATAAATTCTCGAACATCCGATTGAGTTTAGTGGAAGGACAAGGTAAGCCACAATATCCTGGAGTCTTGGATTAAACAAACTCATGTAGACTGCTGATCTAAGATCACTTCAAGAGAAATTCAATCCATTGGATCAGGTGGGAAAAATATAAGTATTCTTCTTTATTATAGTCAGCCTTTCATCTATATATTCAATATACATGATCTTGTTGGTATAGTAAATTTTCTCCACCCATCTGAGTTTAAAACCATATGATCATACCTTTTGAGAGCCTTATCTTGTATGGATATATGCATGTATCTTGAGTGAGTGAGTGAGTTAGTGAGTGAGTTATCCATTTCTGATCCAATTTTATATATTTTATTAAACATTTGATTAAATTACCAAGATTACTCAACCTACAACCTTGAGTGACTCTTGGAGTGATAAAAAATTGACGCCATTGTTGGGGAGAGGAGTTTGAAGCAAGCTTCCCTGGGAGATGACATAGTCCCAAATTTTGATGATAGACAAAGGCTAGGAATCATATTGGTGTTAACTATCTATCTGGCGACTCCACTAGGGAGGATCCGGTTGAAAAAAAAATGAAAAGGCATAAGGTAAAATCCAAGTATCAGTTCATAAGATTTCTTCATGAACTGTTGTTGTTCTTTATCAACTCATTTTCACTTTTCCCTTCACATATTAAAAGGATCATCTTGTGTTTTTTTTATTCGGATGATCATCAACCTACCTTTATATATCCATCCTTGCAAGAGGGAAGTTTGCAGCCTGCTTATGTTTTTTATGTTGATCCTATATCTTTACCTCAACCTATTCATAAAGATGTGATTTGGATTCAAATTCCTCCTAAATCTGATCACTCTTGTAGCCTTGAGGAAATTGAAACCGATGCAAAAATTTCTCATATCTCATTATCTTCAGTGACTATTGAGATTTCCAATCAGCTTGTTAGTCCTCATCCTCATATCACTACTTTTCAAACTAGAATCATAATGAATATGTTCAAGCCTTTAAGGATTCCATATCTCCTTCATCCTTATCCTCTTGATTTCCTTGATTATCTTCCCCGATTTTATGGGGAGGATCACATCACAACTAAGAGGCATTTGGGGGCCTTTGAAAATTTTGTTGATCAATTCGAGATTATTCATGATGATGTTATTATGAGGTTGTTCTCAAAAACTTTGTTCAGAGATGCTGCAGTATGGTTTAAGAGTTTGAGAGATTATTCCATTAGCTCTTGAATCGAGTTGTCTAATTCTTTTTCAAAGCATTAGGGTGAGAAAAAATCTTTTGATTTGTACCTCACTGATTTTTATGCCTTGAGGAGAGAGGAGGAAGAAGCGTTGTCTATATTCAACAAAAGATTTTATAACATTTATCATTGCATGCCCTTGGAGATCCGACCTACTGATATCACTGCCATGGTATACTATGTTATGGTGACACATTCAGAGCTTGTACTTATCCTATTAGAAAGGAGGTCTTCATCCTTAGCATGCTTATTTGAATATGCACAAGAAATTGAGGAGAACATCCGTGCTTCCAGGAGGGTCAGAGATCCAACTTACTTTGAAAATTTGCATGTGCATGAGCATGGGAACTGTCATCATGTTTCTGATTTTGAGCAAGAATGTAATGAGTATGAAACTGATCTAGAACAACAACGAGAGTTTGAGTATATGTCAAATTGGGAATCAAATTCTCCAGTGTTTGCAGATGTTTCTATGGACAAGTATGCATGGCAAGTTGATAATCAATTTTCAAACCTTTTTGATCATGAGGTAACTGATGATTGCATAGGTAATTACACGTTTCTAGATGATAATGATCAATATGACTTAAACCCTATTTTATCATCATCTTGTGATCATGATTTTGAAGAGAGAGTTGTTGCTACTGATGATCAAGATCTGATCACAAGAGGACTAGAGGGTTATCAGTTTTCAAGCGAAGAGGCAATCATGGATGAGAAGTTTTTTTCTATGGATAAGTATGTTTCTTATCTTGGTTTCAAGGATCCAGTTGCATCCTTGATGGAGTCATATATTTCAAATCATTTGATAATTTCATATTTCCTTTCATTGGCATTCACATGTGAGTATGGTTTTTTTAAATTTTTTCTATCATGGCTGATATGTTTCAGTTATTATCTATTGATTAGTGGTATGGACAATATCTTTTCAGTTTTGAAGCTACTTGAATGGATGTTATGGAAGTTTTCCTTTACCTTACCAAGTTGCAGAACTGGTTAGAAGTAGGGTAGCATAGGACATAAAGCTCACTTCTCGAACATTTGTTTTCGTTCAAGTTTTTTAGTAGTTTATCAGTTAATTGCTTGAATAAGTGACAGATATTGAAATATTATAAAGGATTAGTTGTACAAGTTTAATACTAGATGACTCCATAACCCAATGGACTAGGAACTATAGAGTCTAATATGTGTATTTTTGAACAGTGGTTTGATCTCATAATCAGAGCAGGTTGCAGGGTTTTCAGATTGAACGGAAAGGCATAGGGTCTGCTATGTTCTTGGAACTTCACAGAAAGGCTTCCATCCCTAATTAGAGCCAGATGTTAGCTCCCAAATAATTGTTTTTTTATTTTGGAGTCTTAGGTGGTTAATTGAGTCATGAAATTGTTTTAGGGCCAATCACAAGTTTTTTTAGTCACTTATGGTCCACAATGATCCATCATTTCACTTCAAATCACAAAGGGATCTCCATTTTGAAATAATTCTTCATTATGATAAGTTGGTAGCACAAAGTGCTATTTTAACACTAAGTGCGCTACCAACTCGTGAAAAAGATTTATTTTTACATTTGAAGACTTTTGAAGTGAAAACGATATATCATAAAGTTTTTTAAGGTTCTTAAATCATCATCAAGTCTTGAGATCCTCTTATAAAGCTATGGATCACCATGAAAGAAGTATTGTTAAGGTTTTGTTGGAACCAAGGAAGTTTTTCCCTGAAGGGTTTTTTCTCTAATTTTCTTATGAGCAGAAGTATTTGCAATAGGTGCTTGGATATAAAATGGCTCCAAGGAAAGACCCTATCCCTAGGAAGAGGTCAGGCTCTGTGGTTAGATTTGAGCCCACTGATACTACTTTGATTGAACAAAACTCTAATCATGTGGACTCCTTCAATCACATAGGATGTTGGAGGTTTTGTCAAAAGATAGAAGGGAATCATCTAGAGAAAGAGAGGAAGATGCATATGGTAGCAGCATAGAGGAACCTTTTTATCAGTTTGTGTTGAAGATAAAAAACCTTAGCAAGTGCTAAATACAAAAAAAATGCATATCACAAGCATACTCTGTTTTTAGATTTTATTGATGGAATTTGTCAAAGAGGGATATGTTTACAGTGAAGTATGGAAAATGGTTCTCTTCAGGGTGCAAGGTATTCATATTCCAAGTAGAAATTCCAGAGGCATTGAGTGTTTGTCTAAAGCACTTGGAGTATTACAATTTGGCATAAACCTTTTTGTAAAATGAAGTATGGAGAAGTTTACATGATTATGTATGATATATTGCAACATTTAATATGTTATGAAGTCAAATTTTCAGTCTTAAAGTATCCTTTTCTAGCATTCATTTAAGGTTTTAAAAGGATTTTAGACAAAATTGTTGAAAACAGTCACCTACAGGAGTTTGTAGCACAAATTGTGTTTTTCCTGTGTATTGCGCTACCAACTCTTCAAACTTTCAACATGGATGAGCTTTGGTCAAAATTAGACTTGGAAAGAGGATTTTTGGGTCAATGTGGCCACATATATTTGAAGATAATATTACCCCCCATTAAATCATGCAGGTGGCACTTCGTTTCCTCAATGGAAACATTCTAGGGATAAAATACTAGATTGTAGGAATACGACTAGATTTTGGAAATCTATGTTTTCCTGTTTTAGTCATATTTTTTGGAGATATATTCCGATGATCTGGAAGGGTATTTTTTGAAAGTGATATATTTTTTTCACATGAACAATATCCTCTTCAAAAGCCTCGCTCAATTTTCCAAAATCTGTTTGGATTCTGGAGATATAGCTAAATGTTTGAGCATCATTTTCCAGAAATTTGACAGTTTGTATTTTCCAGCCACCTCACAAATTCAGATTTTAGTTGGATAATTTCAAATATATAAAGATGGGTGAAGTAGTTATGAGATCCATTCATTTTTTATCTAGATAATCATATTATGTATCTATAAAAAGGATCAAAGAGCAAAGCAAATGGTTCGATTTTGGAGAGCTTTACACACTCTTTGCTTGTAAAGACTTTGATATTATATATGTTGGAATCATAAGTTTCTCTCATTGTTATTGTTCAGAATTATGTCCATTCTTCTTTTCTTGTACTTATATTGAATTCCATATTCATATGTTTTGTTTACACAATGATCGATTAATGTCTTTTTATCATTGCATTAGTAGGCAAAAATATAAGTATTCTTTTTTATTATAGTCAGCCTTTCATCTATATATTCAATATACATGATCTTGCTGGTATAATGAATGTTCTCCACCAATCTGAGTTTAAAACCATATGATCATACCTTTTGAGAGCCTTATCTTGTCTGGATATATGCATGTATGTTGAGTGAGTGAGTGAGTTATCCATTTCTGATCCAATTTTATATATTTTATTAAACATTTGATTACGTTACCAAGCTTACTCAACCTACAACCTTGAGTGACTCTCGGAGTGATAAAAACATGTAATCATGCCATGTCACTTTAGGATTAAATCCTTCAAGGATATCCAACGTCTTCTACCAGAAAACATGCCTGAAGTGACGAAGGCCGAAGTCACAAAATAACGTTGGTCATTGATTTAATATTCTCAAGAATATTTCTCGACCTTTGGATTAAGCCAGTGGAATAGAGTAAGCGTGAATCACAAAGTACTGCTAACCGTTGATATACTTCAAGAGCATTCTCAACTATTGATCAAGCGTAGTGGAAGGATAGAGTAAGCATGAATCACGAAGTAACACTAAAAATTGATCTACTTCTGGAGCATTCTCGACCGTCGATCAAGTGTAGTGGAAGAATAGAGTAAGCATGAGGTGTTAACTGAAAAAAAGTGGTCACCATCATTCTATGACTTATTCGATAGGTAAGCCTCTGGAGGAATTGAACTACCTTAGAGTTCTAGTAACCCAGAGTCCAAGAGTCATGAATCACTGAAGTCCCGGAGTGAACGAGAATCGTTCATTTCAACCAGTGATTAAGTTGATATCGTCGATAACTAACGCAACACCCCCTACCTCAGTAGGTTCTGCGTGACCTCCCGATCTTAGGATCATTCTTTACCTTCCCCTTGAGTCGGATTGACTCTTTGATTTCCCACAGAAATATCTAACACACACTGGTGTGCATCCATAGGTCCTTATGAGTTACACCTATGAAAACATGCACTAAGCGCCAACTCTCTCCCTCGTGATCACTGATATGACCAAAACCTTCACCCAAAAGGGGTACTTCGGGTTTCGCGACTTCACAATCCCAGATGTGAGTCCTCCTGACTTGAAAATCCCTGAAACCTGAAAAGGATAATGAGAAATTTGATTCCTTCCTTGACCTTTCCCTGATGTGACCTCTGACTATGAGCTGGGGCCAAATATTTCCGGCACCCAAAATTTCGCGTATCGGCATTTTTCAATGCAACAACTCCTTTTGCTGACTTCCAAAACGATGACAACCCCTTGCCATAGATCAACGGCTCTGAAATATCCTATGATATGATGGTCCTAGTTCTTTTGGGACTTCACGAATCGAGAATTCTTGATTCTCGACTTCGAGTCATAGCTTCCTCTAGTACCCAAATTTTGAAATAGCGAAATTCAAGGATGAGATCAATGACTCCTGTTGATCCGGATCCAATGGCCTCTATTTATCCTGAGCTTCATATGCTGAGTAAGTATTATCCTTATCTTCCTTTCGGGTTTAACTAGATCCAACGATCCAGGGTAAATCGACACTTGTCCTTGAAGTGACTCCGCCATCCGTTCCATCTTCCAATATTCCTTCGCTGAATGCTCTGGCGTCAAATCTTCTGAGCTTCTCCCTATTGAGTGGTTGCGACACTTGCCTTCCCTTGAAATTTTCAAGGTTCTATCCCTTTTGAGCTTTTACTCGAAAACTCTAGGGCTTCCTTAGTGATTCTACATGCACTCCTTGAAACATTCACAAATAACCTCTGGTTATTTGATCCTTCGACTCTATGCACTCTTTGCAACAATAGTCCTTCAACCTTCCTCCTCGTTTGGAAAATTATATAACTCCCAACTTCCTGCGCACACCTTGCATGACATTGTGCTATCCTACACTTCTACTGGTATGAGGACAACGATATCACTCCTAATATTTCTGGGATAAAACTCAGACCCTCATCAATGCACACCTTGCGGACGTTCACTGCACTCTTTGCAGGAATTCTCAGGAAGAGAAACAATTGAAACTCATTCTTCTCTCCTCACAGATTTCATACATTCAACATGAAATCAAGAACATTCATACATGCACAACACTGAAATAAATGCATAATGGAGAAACGAAACACTGTAAACATACCATTCAATAGATGTAAACAGTAAGCATAATAACACCATGAAATTGAGTCAAAGCATTCATATATTAACTCAAGTTTTCTTGTACATGGATTCTTCTCTGTGTTCTTGCTCTCTACATCTCTACAACTTACTCCACTGATACAATTGGGAATGATACAATGATACAATGATACAAGAGAGGGTGTCTTTCTATCTGTTTTCCCTCCTACACTACAAGCTATCTAATATGAAATAAAAGATACAACAACTTTTCATAAATTACAATAAATGCCTCTTTATCCGACAGATGTGAGCAACGCTCAAGATCTGTTTACAATCTCCAAAACATAAATGTAAATACGTCTCCTAGTTATTACATTAATGTCTCTTCATTTAAATTTAAAACATTTTCAAAATGTGCATTGGTGCATATCCAACTGTCTTTGCCTTTGCGCTTGCTTCGCTGGCTGCTTACGATGCTCCTGCATCATACTCCCTTGGATGAAAAATTCATGAACTCTTGTTCATGAGCTCATGCACCATCTATCCATGTCTTTGGATATCTACTTCACTTTCCCAACTGGCATATTCAATCGGATGTCTTTTCCATTTGACCAAATATTCAAAGTATCTTTTCCTTTGGGTTTTTTTTTCAACTCTTTGATCAATAATCTTTTCCATCTGTGGCCTTTTAGCTATAGGCAATTGGTTAACCCATTGAACTTCCTTCTGATTCTCTTCTGCTCCTGTTTCATCATCCCTGTAAGGATATAGGTCTGCTATGTTGAATATGGGCGATATTCTTACCCCGTCTGGTAATTCAATCTCATAAGTGTTTGCCTCAAACTTTCTTATGATTTTACACGACCCAATTTTCTTCATCTTCAGCTTGTTGTATGTTCCTCTTGGGAACCTTTCTTTTCTGAGATGCGCCAGAACCAAATCACTTACTTCAAACTGAAGTTCTCTTCTGTGTTGATCTGCTCTGCGCTTATATTCCTGATTTGAATTCTGTAATCACTCCTTGATTTTGCTGTGGAGCTCTTGCATTTCTGTTGCAAAATCTTCTTCTCCAACACTCTTGAATTCATTCCGCTCTAAGTCCCTTAATTCAGATATTCCTCTTGGTTTCATTCCATACATGATCTGGAATGGGCTTTGTCCTGTACTCCTATTTGGTTAATCATTATCTGCAAATTCCTCTTGCGGCAAAATCTAATCCCACTGATTGTGATGTTTAGCCACCAAAATCCTTAACAAGTCCCCCAAACTTCAGTTTACTACCTCAGTTTGTCCATCCATCTGAGGATGATATGATGAGATAAAATATAAATTAGTCCCCAGATTTTTCCATAGGGTCCTCCAAAAATGACCAACAAATTTGGTATCCCTGTTCGATACAATACTCTTAGGTAAGCTATGAAGTCTAACAATTTCTTTGAAAAAAGGGTTTGCAATGTGAGTTGCATTGCTGGTTTTCTGACATGGAATGAAATGTTCCATTTTGGAAAATCTATCGACTACCACAAAGATTGAGTCACACCCTCTTTGCGTCCTTGTCAGTCTTAACATAAAATCCATACTTACCACATCCCATGGCCTCTTTGGTACTGGCAATGGTTGATACAACCCTACATTCTGTCTCTTTCCCTTCGCGTGCTGGAAAATTCTGCACCTATTCACGAATCTCTTGACATCTATTCTCATCCCTGGCCAATAATATGAGTCATTTAGTTGTGCAAAAGTATTTTCATGGCTGAAATGCCCAGCCAATCCTCCACTATGATTTTCCTTCAGAATATTTTCTCTCATAGAACTCTCCGGAATACACAACTGATTAACCCTGAATAGTACTCCATTCTAAATCATATATTCAGTCCATTGGATCCTATCTCTGAGAATTGGATTCTCACATGCTTCATAGGCTTCTTTGAAATCTGCATCACCTCTATACATTTTCTTGAGGTTATAAAAACCTACGGTCTTTACTTTGAACTCCTACATAATCAAACATTTCCTGCTCAAAGCATCAACAACTTTGTTAGCAATTCCAGAAATATGCTTTATAACAAAAGTAAAATTCTGCATGTATTCAACCCATTTTTCATGCTTCTGGTTCAATTTTTCCTGTCGAGTTATGAATTGTAATGCATGGTTATCGCTATATAAGACAAACTCTTTTGGAACCAAGTAATGTCTCCATTTCTTCAACGCCTGTATGACTGCATAGAACTCTTTATCATACGTGAAATATTTTATCTTGTTTTCATTAAGTTTTTCACTAAATTATGCAATCGGCCTATTGTCTTGGATTAAGACTGCTCCAATCGCAAATCCACTAGCGTCACATCACACTTGGAATGTCTTGCTGAAATCTGGAAAAACCAGAACTGGCTGTCCAATTATCTTTTCCTTCAACAACTTGAAACTCTTCTCTGCTTCCTCTATCCAATGAAAATATTTGTGTCGTTTCTTGACTATGCCCATCATTAGTGCACATATTCCACTGAAATTCCTGATGAATTTTCTGTAAAAACTAGCCAATCCATAAAAGCTTCAAACTTCAAAGATACTCTTCGGCGATGGCCAATCCTTGATTTCTTTTACCTTCTCCGGATCCATCTTCAATTCGTTCGAAGAGATTACAAAACCCAAATAAATGAGTTCTGTCTTCATGAAAGATGACTTCTTCAAATTGATCAACAATTTCTCTTGCTGTAATATCCTCATCAATGCAACTAAATGCTTCATATGTTCTTCCTCAATCTTTCTGAAAATTAGTATATCATCAAGATACACGATTACAATTTTTTTAATGAAATCTTTCAAGACTTCGTTCACCGGTCTCATAAAAGTACTTGGCGCATTTGTCAAACCAAAAGGCATGACAAGCCATTGATACAGTCCGTCATTCGTCTTGAATGTTTTCTTCCATTCATCACCTTCCCTCATTCAAATCTGATGATACCCACTTTTCAAATCAATCTTTGAAAAAAAATTTGCTCCACTCAAGCAATCCATTAAGTCATCTATCCTCGGTAAAGGAAATTTGTACCTGATGGTGATTTTTTTTATATCTCTCGAGTCTGTACACATTCTCTAGTCACCATCTTTCTTTGGGATTATCACTATAGGTAAAACGCATGGAATCAAGCTTTCTCTAACCAATCCTTTGTCCATCAAATCCTGGACTTGCTTCTTAACTTCTTCATTCTCCCATGGTGTCAATCTGCATGCTGATTTGTTTGGTAAACTTGCTCTAGGTGTAAGATCAATATGATGACTTATGCTCCTAATGGGTGGAAATAAATAAGGTAATTCATCCACCACTATATCAACAAACTCCTCTAGTAGTTCCTGATTTTTCTCAGGTAAATTATCTATCTTGGTACTAGTCAGAATGACTCTAGGCTTTCTTACCACAACAAACTACATGTCTTCTTCTTTCTTGACTTCATCAAGAAGTTCCTTCCCACTCATGATAAGTATAGTAATGTTGGCTTCTAGTTTCACCTCCTTATCCTTAATTGGCAGCAACATATGCGTTCTACCATTTTTCTCCAAGGTGTATGTGTTCTTTATCCCATCACAAAGAACATTCCTTTCATATTTCCATGGTCTCCCCAACAAAATATGACAGACATCCATGGGAATAACATCACATAAAATTTCATCCTTATATCCCCCTATTTTAAATTCAACTAAACATTGTTTAGTGACAGTTACTTGATGTCCTTTTTGTAACCACGAGACTTTGTATGGGCTCAAATGTGCAACAGTCTCCAATTCTAGCTTCTCCACCATCTCTGTGGATACTAGATTATCTGTGCTTCCACTATCCACTATTACCTTGCATACCCTGTCCTTGGTCTTGCAAGTAGTTCTAAACAAACTGTTTCTCTAGACTGGATTTTCTATCTCCTTCTCTGGATTTAAGAGAATTTTCCTCGTTATTAATGACCTTCTTCCTTTTGCATCTTCTGCCTCAACATTTCACCCTTGCACTTAAAAAATGTGAGCTTTGCCTCCATCCCTTTTTCTGTCAGGACATTCAAAATATTTATGTTCGATCTTTCCACAAGAAAAACATTTTATCTCACCTCCTCTGCCTCTTCCTCTTCCTCTTGCTCGCAGAAAAGTATTTCTATATGCATACTGTCCTCCCTGTGAACTTCCTCCTCTTTCAGGGTGAGTATGAGGTTTCTTTTCTCCTTCCTTGGGCTTCTGAGTTCTGTCCTAGGCAATTTCTTTGCCTCTGCTCTGACTTCGACCTCAGCCTCTTTGACCTTGCTTTTGGGCTAATTTCTCTCCAGCCTTCAGGTCCATTTGATAAGAATCTTCGACATTCCTAATTTTCATCATGCTCATCTCATCTTGAATTTCATATCTCAGACCATTCATGTATCTGACAACCTTTTCATCATCACTTTCTCGATGACCTGCTCTAATGTTGAGCTTGTAAAACTCTTCAGTGTATTCCTTCATTGTCATCATATTCTGTCTCAAATTTTGCATTCTTAGAAACAGATTAATCTGGTAATCCCTGGGTATAAACTTGGCTTTCATTTTTGCAACCATCCTATCCCATCTTTTGATTCTTTGTTTTCCTTTGCAACGTCTGTCAGCTTGCAGTTCATCCCACCACAGTGCTAAATGCCATTTAAGTCTAGTGATGACATGTTTGACCTTCTTGTCTTCCTCGACATCCTCATAGTCGAAGTATTTTTCTAGAGATCTAAACCAATCTAGTAGCTCTTCAACGTCTAAGTTGCCTTCATACATCAAAATGTCTATCTTTTCTCTGGCTTCGATTCTTGCAACATCCCTGAATAGACGTTCTTCTGCAACATCTTCAGCTGTGACTTCTTCCTCAGCTCCAGCCTCATTTTCGCTTTCAGCTTCACTGACATCTCCAACATCAGCTGTTCGTCTCTATGTTGTTTCCATAGCATCCAATTGAGAATGGAGTTCTCTCATCTCCCTTTCCACAGTTGGATTGGGCATTAGTATTTCTCTCCTTCTAGGTGGCATTGTTTCAATCTGTTCCCTGTAGAAAACAAAAAGAAAATTGTAGGTTAGGCTCTTATACCACTTTGACACAACACCCCCTACCTCAGCAGGTTCTGTGCGACCTCCTAGCCTTAGGATCATTCTTTATCTTCCCTTTGAGTTGGATTAACTCTTTGATTTCCCACAGAAATCTCTAACACACACTGGTGTGCATCCACATGTCCTTATGAGTTAGGCCTATGCAAACATGCACTAAGCACCAACTCTCTCCCTCGTGATCACTGATATGACTACAACCTTCACCCAAAAGGGGTACTTCGGGTTTCGTGACTTCGCGATCGCATATGTGAGTCCCCTTAACTAGGCAATCCCTGAAACTCGAAAAGGATAACGGGAAATTTGATTCCTTTGTTGATCTTTCCCTGATGTGACCTCTGACTATGAGCTGGGCCCAAATCTTTTCGACACCCAGAATTTCGCGTATCGGCGTTTTGCGATGCAAAAAATCCTTTCGCTGACTTTTGAAACCAAGACAACCCCTTGCCATAGATCAACGACTCTAAACTCTCCTACGATATGATGGTCCTAGTTCTTTCGGGACTTCATGAATCAGGAATTCACGATTCTCGACTTCGAGTCACAGCTTCCAACACTACCCAAATTCCGAAATAGTGAAATTCAAGGATGAGATCAACGACTCCTGTTGATTTGGATCCAATGGACTCTATTTCTCTTGAGCTTCAGATGCTGAGTAAGTCTCAACGTTATCTTCCTTTCTGGTTTAACTAGATCCAATGACCTAGGGTAAATCGACACTTTTCCTTGAAGCGACTCCGCCGTCCATTCTAGCTTTCAATATTCCTCCGCTAAACGTTCCGTCGTCAACTCTTCTGAGATTCTCCCTATTGAGTGGTTACGACACTCTCCTTGCCTTGAAATGTTCAAGGTTCTATCCCTTCTGATATATTACTCACAAAATCCAGGGCTTCCTTAGTGATTCTACACACACTCCTTGAGGCATTCACAAATAACCTCTGGTTATTTGATCCTTCGAATCTGTGCACTCTTTGCAATAGCAGTCCTTCAACCTTCCTCCTTGTTTGCAAAAGTCTATAACTCCCAAATTCCCGTGCACACCTTGCACGACATTGTGCTATACTACACTTCTACTGGTATGAGGAAAAAAATATCCCTCATCTTTCTGAGATAAAACTCAGACCCTCATCAATGCACACCTTGTGGACGTTCACTGCACTCTTTGCAGGAATTCTCAGGAAGAGAAACAATTGAAACTCATTCTTATCTCCTCACAGATTTCATACATTCAACATGAAATCAAGAACATTCATACATGCACAACATTGAAATAAATGCATAATAGAGAAACAAAACACAGTAAACATACCATTCAACAGATGTAAACAGTAAGCATAATAACACCATGAAATTGAGTCAAATAATTCATATATTAACTCAAGTGTTCATGTACATGGATTCTTCTTCGTGTTCTTGCTCTCTACATCTCTACAAATTACTCCACTGATACAATTTGGAATGATACAATGATACAAGCGAGGGTGTCTTTCTATCTGTTTTCCCTCCTACACTACAATCTATCTAATCTGAAATAAAAGCTACAACAACTTTTCATAAAATACAATAAATGCCTCTTTATCCGACAGATGTGTGCAACGCTCAAGATCTATTTAGAATCTCCAAAACATAAATGTAAATATGTCTCTCAGCTATTACATTAATGTCTCTTCATTTAAATTTAAAACATTTTCAAAATGTGCGCTGGTGCATATCCAGCTGTCTTTGCCTTTGCGCTTGCTTCGCTGGCTGCTTACGATGCTCCTGTATCAATAACTATAACTTGAAGGAAATCAAGAATCAACAAGTTGCGATGATGTGAAGATCTATCCATCCGTCAAGAAGATAGATCAACGGAGCAGACTGATAGCGCATTAGAAGTAGTGCAGGGATTAGTATATAATGAATTATTCGCGTGGTGGTATTTTTGAACCCCACCAAGGGACACCCGATAGTTACTAAAGGAAAAGCGCATAATAAGAAAATAGGTGTAAAACCACTCCTCGATAGAGCACATATCACGAATTGTATTGACGTATCACCCGTCGTATGATAAGGTAGAGGTTTGGTGTAACAGGAAACAAAACATAAAAGAATAAATGGAAATTAAGAATACAAATTGTTTGAAGTCTTTTTAGTTAAAAAGAAATAATAGGATTAATGAAAAAAATACTTAGAATTAATTAAAATGAAGAGGTGCACTGTTTTATAATGAAAATACACATGGATTCAATATATACCTGTTGGAAGATTATATACATAGAAAATTGTGGTGAGAAGAAGGTGTCTTGGTGGATATATATATAATGGATTGAATGAAAGTTCATTCTATCAAGTTGGTGTCTGTTTACAATTTGAGTCTTGTTATGAGGGTTGGATTACTCACACCTGTGTTGGATATGAGATCAACAAGATGGGTCTTGTTATGAGGGTTGGATTCCTCATTTCTCATTTGGATATGAGAACTACAAGTTGGGTCTTGTATCAAAGAGTTGGATCTCTCATATTCAGTTGAAGTTGAAGATATTAAAGGATTGGTTTTATTGTATTCATTCAAGTTAAATAAATAAAATAAATAAATTTTATCAACTTCATATAGTTTGTGTTATGCATGTTTATGAATAATTAATTGAACTGCATATATCTTATTTAGTTAATTTAGTTAATCTATGAAAATGTGGAAAACAGCCAAAAGTTCCAGACACTGATTCACCCCCCCTCTCAGTGTCAATGTGTGTTTCAACAATTCCTTGGGTTGGATAGGTCAAGAGGAAGAAAGATGGTGGAAAATTGGGATAGATGTAGGAGAATATCAGTGGGTTGTGGGAATTTTGAGATGTGAGTGGATAGTGAGAGACCACCCTCTATTGTGGATTACTAGCCTCAACTCGGGTGTGACTTGATGTTGAGATTTGGAGAAACATGTGTATGGTTGGGTGGAACATCTGTCCCAAGTAGTTGGTTGAAAATTTGTTTCTAAAAGATAAGTGGTTTATCTTGTTGTGTTAAATTATGTGTTTAATTGTCGTGTTTTACTCTGAGTATGAAAACATATTTATATGTTTCTATAATGGAGTTTATTCACTACATTTTGTGTCTATTTTAGAATGTTATAGATGAATTTAACTAATGGTAGAAAATAGTAGCTAAATATGGTTGTAATTCGTAGCAAGAAGCTATCAGAAATTAATTAGATAGTAGAAATTTTAATTTATGAGTTTTTATGCACTGTAATGTTCCTTAGCTGGGATGGGGGATGTTATAGGGGAGAGTTGAGGTTCCTTGGGCATGCGATGTGCCAAGGGAATAATCCACCCAAGTTTCCTTGCGACATAAGTCAAACGCCACATGATTTGATGAAGGGTTGAGGGCATGACTTGGGCGCTCAACCAACAAAAACAAATTGACCAAGGCATGGGGGCATAGTTAGGAGATTTATCTTGACTCTCCTAAGAAGTGAACACACCCAAAACAATGAGTTTATTAGACATATCGGTGGGTCGACCATATGGTAGAATGAAGCATTTGGTGGGTCAACTAGTAAATTCACTCGAACATGCCCACATGAGGAGTTGACCCAACCTTGCAAAGGAGCGTGACTTGGTGAATCGACGAGTCGAATCACCCATGGGAAAATAGACACAATGGATGGGAACCTATAAAGAAAAGAGGGCACAAAAACAAGAAGAAAACTTGGAAGACAAGGAGAGAAATAAGAGAGCACTATGGGTTTTAGGAAGACGAAGAGGGGGAGCTCCCTCAAGGAGAAAAGTCACTCCACTTGGGAGGAATTATGCTACCTTGAGGTGGATTTGGTGGAAAGAGTTGTGTGAGATTCTCTTGGGACGATTTTGGGGAAGTATGGAAACGAAGATCTATTGGAGGCACATGTGAAGAATAATCAAAATCTGTGTAGTTTGCAGAAATCAAGAGACAACAAGTCGACATTTGAGGGAAAATCTGAGCTGCACTGCAGGTGGTTGCATAGACAGTTGTGACATATATTCTTGGTGAAAAATGTGTGTATGTGTGTCTTGGTAAGGTGAGGCGAGTCATGTGACTTTGTTAAATTTGTAAAGCATTCCAGTAGTGATCTTGTTGTAACTGTTTTGCAATAACAAAGAATTAGCTGGGTGTTAGGAACAATTTGTGCTGCCCACACTATATCTATGTTTCTCTTGTCTGTTTCATTTTTTTTCTCTTGGATTATCATGTTCATGGATGTTTAAATATGGCTAAGTTTTAACGCTATTAAAAAATTTCTAGGTATACAAGATTTGCATTAGAATAGGAGTGTGACTCACTGGTAGCCTAGAACAAAGTATGGGTATGCTCTAGGTGAAGAGGCATATTCAGGATGAAGTATCCTTAGTGTTTCCAAGAAATCAAGTGAGAAATGTTGCAATGCCACACACCCTCAAGAGGTGTATGATTATAAGGAACATTGTGGGGATGTGACAGATGGTATCTGAGTGGATTTCTTGCAAATTGTGGAGAAGGGTTGGGGAGCTCTTCACCACCATCTCAGAGATAGATGATATGAAATCTTGAATCACACTTTACTACTATAGTGGTGACAGTGGATGGGATGCAACATGAAGGAAATTTGTTGTGAAGATAGTTCGGTGGGAACGTTCGTAGACTTGGTAAATGGTTCAGTGCAACGAACTTGTTCATCACAGATTTTGCATAAGACTTACTGATGCAGGAACATCGCTAGCAACAAGCACGCGTGGATGTGGAAGACAGCTGGACAAGCACCAACTCATTTCTTGTTGAAATGATTTGAAGTTTGAATGCGCAATATAATTAATGGAATAGTTAAATAGGGGCGTAATCACATTTATGGTGGAGCATTGTAATCAGACCTTGAGCGTCCCGCTCTCGTCTGAAGGATTAAGAGGCATTTATGTTAGTAAATGTAAGTAGATAGAATTTAATTCTAGATTAGACAGTTTAGAGCGTAAGAGGGAAATGGGATATAGATACCCTCATTATATAGTTTAAAAATAATGAGATACATAGAGCATAGAGCATAGAGGAGAATAAGAAGAGAGCTGTGTAGAAGAACCCAAGTACAGAAGTCCTGAATTAATACATGATGCTTTGATTCAGACTCATGGTGTTGTAATGTTCTCTGTGTATGCTTGTTTAATATTATGCTTATTGTTGTTTTACTCTTTCTATTATGCATTTGCTATTTATGCTATGTATGTATGATTTCTTGTTGAATGTATGAAATCTAAAGAGAGGGAGAGTAAGGAATGAGTTTCAATTGTTTCTTTGTCTGAGCAAGAGTTTTCCTGCAAGGAGTGCAGTGAAATTGTCTGCAAGGCGTGCGTTGACAGAAGTCAGAGTTTGTCTCTGGAAGCTCAGGAGGGATAACATTTGTTCTCATTCTCCCAGAGGTGCAGATTAAGTACAGGAGCCATGAAAGGCGTGCGCAGGCCGAGTAGAGTTTCAGGGTTTGTAACCTGAGGGAATTGTTGAAAGACTGCTGTCGGAAGGAGTGCGCGGAGTCGAAGAATTCAATACTTGGAAGTATTGAATGGTTGCCGCAAGGAGTGCGTGCAGGAGTCTTCTTACAGACTCGATTTGTGGAGAAAGCTCAGTAGAGATAGAGTCTTCAAAGTGCTGAAGAGAAGCTCAAGAGGGATAGTGCCTTGAAGTGTTGAAAATAGGCGCAGCGACGTTGTTTTGTAGGTGGACAAATTCTGTAAAGGAATACCATGTTCGCTTCGTAGGAGTTGTCAAGGAGGAATCGGTTGGTCAGAATTCTCCGTGGAGAATTCATGAAGTCACGAAAGCCGTCAGATCTCACAGAGGAGCAGGGGAGTTACGACGAGTGTTTTCTAAAGTGTAAGCTCAGAAGATATAGGGCCGTAGATCCAAGCAAACAGGGGTCGTTGGATTTACTCGTGAATTTCCATTTCGGGGTTTTGTGAGTTGGAGAACTGAAAGCCTTGTAGCGAGATTCGTGAAATCGTGAAGTGCGAAGTCCCAAAGGGGCGAAAAGATTGTGTGGGGCCATAGAAGACAACAGAGTGGACAGGTGGCTTACTTGTCGACATGGAAGTCAATTTTGTTGACCATTTCGGGGTTTCATGGGTTGGAGGATCGAAAAACTTGCATCAAGATTCATGAAATCGTGAAGTGAGAAGTCCCGAAAAGGAAAAAAGTTTCGTTGTGGGGCCAACACCGGGAACTGTGTTGAAATTCATCATTTCGACATTTTGAGGAATAGGAGATCGGGATTTAGTAGAGGAGAAAACACGAAATAAGGAGAAGGCGACACGTGGAAGGATAGGAGACTTCCCATCAAGTTGTGAAACAATGAAGTGAAGTACCATTCGGAATTTTGGGGTTTCGGGAGTGAAGGAGTAGAGTTGCATGACATTGCAACTCGTGAACTCGCAAAAGCTGAAAAGTCAAAATTGATATTGTACTATTTTGGGACTTCGATATTACGGAGACCGAAAGGTGGAGAGAATACAAAGTTCGAGCTTTGGCATATTGAACTCCCGGTACGTGAAATTGCGCTGATCGTTGGATCGAGGAAGAGTTCACAGCCGTTGATCTCCTTAAAGGGGGGATTTCAGGATTTCGGCAAATAGGGAATCGGGATTTCGGGAGTCGAGGAGTAGAGTTGCATGACATTGCAACTTTTGAATTCGTGAAAGCTGGAAAGCCGAAGCTGACGTCAGGAAAAAGTCAAGTAATTTAATATTTCGGTTTTCGGGGGTCTGAGAGACAAGGTGCTCGACCACAGGATTCACGAATTCACGAAGTCCAATATCCAAAAATAGAAGAGGAATTTTCTGAAAGTGTTGGTGTGGGTAGATTTTCTGAAAGGGAAATAGAAGAGCCAGTCGAGCTCTCAGAGGGCCAAAAGGAAAAGATCCTGTGCAGATCTCGATCTGCGGATCTGGGGAAAGGGGTCCGTGTCAAGTTTGGTATCAAAGCTTGACTCTGTTTGTATACTTCAGACAGGGAAAGCGAGAAAGAAATCTCATCCATGCCGCTAAGAAGAAGAGACAGGAAAACACCCGATCTACCAGAGGAAAGGGAAATGTCAAGAGAAAGGGGTAGGCAGGTACAAAATCCAGCCATGGAAAGAGATATACATGACATACGCACCAGACTCGTGGACGTGGAAATAAAACAGAGGCGCATAGCTGGTGCTGGATGTTAGTGAATCTGAAAGTGAGGATGAAGCTGGACATTAAGGAGAAGAAGTTACAACAGAAGACGCAACAAATGAATGCCTGATTAGGGCTGTTGCAAGAATGGGTGCTAGAGAAAAAATGGATATTCTAGTATATGAGGGAAACTTGGATGTTGAGGAGCTTCTAGACTAGATTAGATCTCTGGACACATATTTTGACTATGAATATGTCAAGGAAGACAGAAAGGTCAAACATGCTGTCACAAGACTTAAATGACATGCAACATTGTGGTGGGATGAGCTACAAGCTGACAGACGCTGCCAAGGCAAGCAGAAGATCAAGAGTTGGGATAGAATGGTCACGAAGATGAAGGAAAAATTCATTCCCAGGGACTGCCAAATTACTCTATTTCGAAGGATGCAGAATTTGAGACAGAAGATGATGTCAGTGAATTAGTACACTGAAGAATTCTACAGGCTGAACATCAGAGCAGGTGATCGGGAAAGCGATGATGAAATAGTTGCTAGGTATATGAATGGTCTACGATACAACATTCAGGATGAGATGAGAATGATGACTATCCAAACGGTGGAAGATTCTTATCAGATGGCTCTAAAGGCTGAAGAGAAGCTGAGCCGAAAGTAGGGTCAAAGAGGCTGAGACAGAAGTCAGCCCAGAGGCAAAACAATTGTCCAAGATAGGAATCAGAAGCCTAAGGAAGAGTGGAAGAAGCTTCAGACTCAAACTGAGAGGTGGGAGCTTACATAAAATAAAGTATGCTGAACAGAGAGGGAAGTATGCTGAACAGAGAGGACAGTATGCTGATAACAACAATTTTCCTCGTACTAGAGGTAGAGGAAGAGGCAGAGGTGGAGTGGTGAAATGCTTCACATGTGGAAAAATTGGACACAAGTCTTATGAATGTCCAGATAAGAAGAAAGAAGGTGGTGAGACTCACATTGCCGAAGCACAAAGATGAAATGTTGAGGCAGAGGATGCTGAAGGCGAAAGCTCACTGATGATGTGAAAAGTTCTCTTGAAGCCAGAGAAAGAGACAGAGGGACCAGTCCAGAGGAACAGACTTTTTCGGACTGCTTGCAAGACCAAAGACAAGGCATGAAAAGTCATTGTGGATAGTGGTAGTACCGATAATCGTGTTTCTACAGAGATGGTAGAAAAGCTAGAGCTGGAGACGATTGAACATCCAAGCCCATATAGAGTTTCGTGGCTACAAAAAAGACATCGGGTAAATGTCACTAAACAATGTTTAGTTGAGTTTAAAATAGGAGGATATAACGATAAGATATTGTGTGATGTTATTGCCATGGATGTTTGTCATCTATTTCTAGGTAGACCGTGGTAGTATGACAGGAATGTGATTCATGATGGGAGGAAGAACGCATACACCCTAGAGAAGAATGGGAGAACTCATATGTTGCTTTCAATCAAAGATAAAGAGGTGAAACCTGAAGTAAGAAACACTGTACTTCTCATGAGTGGGAAGGAACTTCTTACAAAGGTTAAGAAGAAGGAGGAACTGCAATTCATTGTGGTCAGGAAGCCTAAAATTGTTCTAACCAGTACAAGGGTAGATGATTTACCGGAAGAGGTTCAGACATTGTTGGAAGAGTTCGCTGATGTAGTAGTGGACGAACTACCTCGTTCGTTGCCACTGATCAGAAGTATAAGTCATCAAATTGATCTCATACCTGGAGCTAGTTTTCCAAATAAAGCAGCGTACAGATTGACGCCACAAGAGAATGAAGAGGTCAAAAGACAGGTCTAGGACTTAATTGACAAGGGGTTGGTCAGAGAAAGCTTGAGTCTATGTGCTGTTCTGACAGTACTCAGTCCGAAGAAAGACAGAGGCTGGAGGATGTGTACTGATTTGAGAGCAATAAACAAGATAACCATGAGGTACAGATTTCCATTGCCAAGGATGGATGATTTGATGGATTATTTGAGTGGGGCCAATTTTTTTTCAAAGGTTGATTTGAAGAGCGGTTATCACCAAATTCGTATGAGAGAAGGAGACGAATGGAAGACAACATTCAAGACCAATGAGGGGTTGTATGAATGGCTTGTTATGCCGTTTGGTCTAACAAACGCACCGAGTACTTTCATGAGGTTGATGAATGAAGTCCTGAAGGATTTCATTGGAAAATTTKTCATTGTGTATCTTGATGACATACTGATTTTCAGTAAAACAGAAGCAGAGCATCTGAAACATTTGGCTACAGTGATGAAGAGGTTACAGCAAGAGAAGCTGCTGATAAACATGAAGAAATCCTCATTCATGAAGACATAGCTCATTTATTTGGGATTTGTTATTTCTGCAGATAAGTTGAGGATGGATCCAGATAAAGTGGAGGTAATTAAGAATTGGCCATCATCGAAGAGTATATTTGAGGTTTGAAGTTTTCACGGATTGGCTAGTTTCTACAGGAAGTTCATCAGGAATTTCAGTGGAATTAGTGCACCGATGATGGACATAGTGAGGAAGAGACACAAATCTTTTCACTGGACAAAAGAAGCAGAGAAAAGCTTCAATTTGTTGAAAAGGAAAATTACGGAACAACCAATTATGGTGTTACCGGATTTTAAAAAGACATTTCAAGTAAAATGTGATGCAAGTGGATTTGCAATAGGGGCAGTCTTGAGCCAAGAAGACAGGCCGATAGCCTACTTCAGCGAGAAGCTGAATGAAGCGAAAGTGAAATACTCCACGTACGAAAAGGAGTTCTATGCTATTATTCAAGAATTGAAGAAATGGAGACACTACTTGATTCCTAAGGAGTTTGTCTTACACAGTGACAATCATGCTTTACAATTTGTGACTCAATAGGAGAAGTTGAATCAAAGACATGTTCAATGGGTTGAATACATGCAGAACTTTACTTTTGTAACTAAGCATATTTCTGGAACTGCTAACAAAGTTGCTGATGCTTTGAGCAGGAAATGTTTGCTATTGCAGGAGTTTAGAGTAAAAACTTTGGGTTTTGATGATCTCAAAGAGATGTATCAAGATGATCCAGATTTTGAGGAAGCGTATGAAGCAACTGAGAATCCAATTCTCAGGGAAAAATGTCAATGGACAGAATACATGATCCAGGAAGGATTACTATTTAAGGGTAATCAACTTTGTATTCCTAAATGCTCCATGAGGGAGAATTTGCTGAAGGAGAAACACAGTGGAGGATTGGCCAGACATTTTGGTCATGACAAGACGTTCTCAAAATTAAACGAGTCATATTTTTGGCGAGGAATGAGAGCAGACGTCAAAATATTTGTAGAAAGATGTAGAATTTGTCAGCATTCAAAGGGAAAGAGGCAGAATGCAGGCTTTTATCAACCGTTACCCATACCTGAGAGACCGTGGGATGCAGTAAGCATGGACTTCATATTGGGGCTACTGAGAGCACAAAGAGGGTTTGACTCGATATTTGTAGTGGTGGACAGATTTTCTAAGATGGCATATTTTATACCATGTCAGAAAACCAGTGACGCAACTCACATTGCAAATCTGTTTTTCAAAGAAGTCATTCGACTTCACGACTTACCAAGGAGAATATTTTCAGATCGAGACACCAAGTTTGTGGGACACTTCTGGAGAACCTTATGGAAAAAGCTGGGAACAAACTTGTCTTTCAGTTCATATTATCATCCTCAGATGGATGGATAGACAGAAGTCGTGAACAGAAGTTTGGGAGACTTGCTGAGGAGTTTGGTGATAGAACACCACAGTCAGTGGGACAATATTCTACCACAGGCAGAATTTGCATATAATGATTCAATCAATAGGAGCACAGTGTAGAGTCCATTCCAAATTGTTTATGGCATGAAGCCGAGAGGAGTTTCAGAATTAAGAGATTCAGAACAGAATGCAACTAGGAGTGCTAGTGCAGAAGATTTTGCTGGGGCAATGAAAGAAATTCACAGCCAGGTGAAGGAATGACTACAGAACTCGAGCCAGGAGTATAAACGCAGAGCAGATCAACACAGGAGAGAACTTCAGTTTGAAGTTGGTGATTTGATTCTTGCACACTTGAGAAAGGAAAGGTTCCCAAAGGGGACATATAACAAACTGAAGATGAAGAAGATCAGACCATGTAAGGTCTTGAAGAAATTTGGGGCAAATGCTTATGAGAGTGAATTACCCAATGGGATCAGAATTTTTCCGATATTCAACATCTTAGATTTGTACCCTTATAAAGTTGAAGAAGAAGAAGCAGGTAATGAACAACCAGAGGTCCAGTGGACTAAACAGATGCCAGTTGCGGAGAAACCACAGATGGAAAGCATACTGGATAAAAGAGTTAGTAAGAAGACCAGAAGAAAAGAATATTTTGAATACTTGGTCAAATAGAAGGGACATCCAGTTGAACACGCAGCTGGGAAAATGAAGCAGAGATATAGAAGCATGGATAGACCGTACGAGAGCTCATGGACAGGAGCCCATGAAAAATTTCAAGTGAGGGAGTATGATGTAGGAGCATCGCTAGCAGCGAGCACGCGCGGATGTGGAAGACAGCTGGACAAGCGACAGTTCATTTCTTGTTGAAATGTTTTGAAGTTTGAATGCGCAATATAATTAATGGAATAGTTAAATAGGGGCGTACTCACATTTATGGTGGAGCATTGTAATTAGACCTTGAGCATCCCACTCTCGTTTGAAGGATTAAGAGGCATTTATGTTAGTAAATGTAAGTAGATAGAATTTAATTCTAGATTAGACAGTTTAGAGCGTAAGAGGGAAATGGGATATAGACACCCTCATTGTATAGTTGAAAAATAATGAGAATTATATAGAGCATAGAGAATAGAGGAGAAGAAGCAGAGAACTGTGTAGAAGAACCCATGTACAAAAGTCCTAAATTAATACATGAAGCTTTGATTCAGACTCATGGTGTTGTAATGTTCTCTATGTATGCTTGTTGAATATTATGCTTAGTGTTGTTTTACTCTTTCTGTCATGAATTTGCTGTTTATGCTATGTATGTATGATTTCTTGTTGAATGTCTGAAATCTGAAGAGAGGTAGAGTAAGGAAAGAGTTTCAATTGTTTCTCTGTCTGAGAAAGAGTTTTCCTGCAAGGAGTGTAGTGAAATTGTCTGCAAGGCGTGCGTTGACAGAAGTCAGAGTTCGTCTCTGGAAGCACAGGAGGGATAACAATTGTTCTTATTCTCACAGAGGTGCGGATTAAGCACAGGAGCCGTGCAAGGTGTGTGCAGGCCGAGTAGAATTTCAGGGTTTGTAACCTGAGGGAATTGTTGAAAGACTGCTGTCGCAAGGAGTGCGCGGAGTCGAAGAATTCAATACTTGGAAGTATTGAAGGGTTGCCGCAAGGAGTGCGTGCAAGAGCCTTCTTACAGACTTGAGTTGTGGAGAAAGCTCAGAAGAGATAGATTCTTCAAAGTGCTAAAGAGAAACTCAAGAGGGCTAGTGCCTTGAAGTGTTGAAAAGAGGCGCAACGACATTGTTTTGTAGGTGGACAAGTTCCGTAAAGAAATACTGTGTTCGCTTCGCAGGAGTTGTCAAGGAGGAATCGGTCGGTCGAAATTCTCCATGGAGAATTCGCGAAGTCCCGGAAGCCGTCAGATCTCATAGAGGAGCAGGGGAGTTATGGTAAGTGTTTTCCAAAGCGTAAGCTCAGAAGAGATAGGGCCATAGATCCAATCCAACAAGGGTCGTTAGATTTACTCGTGAATTTCCATTTCGGGGTTTCATGAGTTGGAGAACCGAAAGCCTTGTAGCGAGATTCACGAAATCGTGAAGTGTGAAGTCCCAAAGGGGTGAAAAGATTGTGTGGGGCCATAGAAGACAACAGAGTGGACAGGTGGCGTACTTGTCGATACGGAAGTCAATTTAGTTGACCATTTCATGGTTTCGTGGGTTGGAGGACCGAAAACCTTACATTAAGATTCACGAAATCGTGAAGTGCGAAGTCCCAAAATGGCAAAAAGTTTCGTTGTTGGGCCAGCACCGAGAACCGTGTCAAAATTTGGCATTTTGGCATTTCGAGGAATAGGAGATCGGAATATAGTAGAGGAGAAAACCCGAAATAAGGAGAAGGCGACATGTGGAAGGTCAGGAGACTTCTCGTCAAGTTGTGAAACAACGAAGTGAAGTACCATTCGGAATTTTGGGGTTTCGGGAGTCAAGGAGAAGAGTTGCATGACATCGCAACTCGCGAACTCGCGAAATCTGAAAAGCTGAAATTGATATTGTACTACTTCGGGACTTCGAGATTTCGGAGACCGAAAGGTGGAGAGAATACAAAGTTTGAGCTTTGGCATATGGAACTCTTGGTACGTGAAATTGCGCTGATCGTTGGATCGAGGAAGAGTTCACAGCTATTGATCTCCTTAAAGGGGGGATTTCAGGATTTCGACAAATAGGGAATCGGGATTTCGGGAGTCAAGGAATAGAGTTGCATGACATCACAACTCCTGAATTCACGAAAGCTGGAAAGCTGAAGCTGACGTCAAGAAAAAGTCAAGTAATTTAATATTTCAGGTTTTGGGGGTATGAGAGACAAGGTGCCCGACCATAGGATTCGTGAATTCACGAAGTCCAATATCCCGAAATAGAAGAGGAATTTCCTGAAAGTGTTGCTATGGGTAGATTTTTCGAAAGGGAAATAGAAGAGGCAGTCGAGCTCTCAGAGGGCCGAAAGGAAAAGATCCTGTACGGATCCCGATCTGTGGATCTGGGAAAAGGGGTCTGCGTCACTTACAACAAAGGTTCATTTGATAGTACGATGGAAAGGTTGAGCTGGGTGCACACCTTGTGTAGACCAAGAGCAAAGTGTGTGGTGAGATGAAGCACTTGGACATGGTGGGTGATTGCAAAATTTGTCATAGAGATGATAGTAGAGGAAGACTTGGTTGGTTTGATTCCTAATAGAAGTTAGTGCCAGACCTATTGTGCATACCTTGGAGAGACGAAGCATAGAGTTCATTGGTGAATGGAGCACTTTGGAAAGGAATATGAATGAAGGATTTGTCGCATGACTTGTTGCAGATATAGCTACATAAGTGATCATAAAAGCGAACGTGGAGTGTGATCATAGAAGTGATTGTGAAGAGGAGAAGTGTTGGGTTGTAGCAAGGTGAAGCACTTCGGTGCATTATATGACCTAGGGATACCTAGAGAAACTCCACAATAAGAAATTGGTTGGGCATATTTCCATCATGATGTCTTCGTGTCATGTATCACTGAGAACAATAGTTGAGTTGAGTTGGGTTGTTGGTAGAGTGAGTTGACCGTAACCTTAGGATGAGGTGACTCTTCACAGAGTTACAACAATTATTTAGAAACAATATGACTTGATAGTTGGAAAGTGGATGCATGGTGCCTTGAAGCAGAAGTAGTCAAGGTGTGAATATGGAAAGACATTGGAGTTGAGTTAAATTATTTGCATGTGAAGTTTGGGACTTAGAAGGATTCATGAAGTGGAAGGATGGACTCAGCCTCATATCACAGTTAAGTTCTTGTAGGATTTTGGAGCTTCAGATGGTGATTAAGGAGAGTTCATGCAGAGATTCGGTTGCTTAGGAGTGCAAGACAAATACAACAAACTTAGAACATGGTTGCAATGAAGGATTTCATTGAGAAAGGTATGTTTAGCTTGAGTTATTGCATTTTTCAGGTGTTGCAATGAGTTCTTTGAAGGGAAGACAAATGACTTGGTGGTTCAAGTGTATTTTTTTCCATGGTGAAAATCAACAGACTTGAGGGTGACTCAAGTGGTACAGATTTGAAGAAGTCTTGTAGCATTTTGGGATGCCTTGGTTGGGTGAATGTGTGAAATATATTGGGATGAAATACTTGGACGAGTCCTATGGTGGGATTAGGAATTCTTGGATGTATCCATGGAGGTATCTTGAGGAAATTTCCTAACTCTTTGATGAGGTGCATGGGTTAGGTCATTGTGGTGAAGTGGGTAGTGAAGTATGTAGGTGCTAAGTTTGAGAACATGGATTAGGTGTCCTAGTGTTTGGTGCCTTAGAGAGTTTCATTGGGTCATGCGATGAATTGAAATTTGAGAAGATAATGCCAAATTTTGAATGCTTACAACAGGTTAAAGGAAGTTTCATTCCCGGAGATAGATGAAGTCAACAAAGAAGTCGACCAAGAATTGTTGGAAGTCAACCTGGTTGGGAAGAATGCAGACCAAGTGACTTGGGTGGTGTTCTCTAACACCTTGTTTCTCCGAGTTTGTAAATATAACTATATGGGCCAAGGAACTATGAAAAAATTAAAAGTGTGAATGTTTGATTTGATGGAACTTTGTACAAAAGGGTCGATGAATGTAAATTCTGTTATGCTAATAGAAAATGATTACGCGTGGCATGATTGCTGAAAGAGGGGATGTGCTAAGAGAAAAACCACGAATGCTATGAAAAGGTGGTGGAGGGGACCAAGAATGGTTGCGTTAACCTCCACCAAACCTGTACCATGTTGTAATTAAGTGCTCAGATCAGACAACCCTATTAACCAGGAATAGATTTCAGTCGGGCTGGTAGGTGGGAAGACCTCCTCAAGAGTTAATGAGGGGATGGGGCAGGCAAGAAAGGAAGTAGGGTGGGCATAGGGAAGACCTGAAAAAAATGCAGAGATGAGAGAGGAAGATCTTAGGTCCAATGGAGGACTGAAAGAGGAACAATGAGTTCTGATCACAGAAAAGAGAGATTGAGCTAGGAGAAGGAGATTAACCTTCATCCTTATCTATTTTTGTATTGGGAGAAGGAGAGTAACATTCGTCCCTAACTTCCATTGAGCTGGAAGTAAGATATTGAATCTCAAAGCATCGTGGCTTAAGCTCGGGGGTGGCCAGTGATAAATCCATTGGGAGTGACTGAGCCTATGGTTGGAAGGAAGCGAGAACCCCTTTCAGCAGCCGCATCACACCCTATGGTTATGATAAGTGTTTTCTTGCCTTTTGCTTTGAATTGTAATTAATGGTTGCATGAGAGTATTTATATGTCTATAAATGGTTCTTTTCTGTATTAAATGATTAAGTTATGAGCACACATTCATTCCCTTGAAAACCTATACTTTTGCTTGTTTCTTCCACATGCTCAAGTTTAATCACTCAAAGGTGCTTTACCCATGGAATTACATCACCATTATAAGAGTCAGAGCAAGACTCTTGGCATAGCTACCATTTCGGTAACCTCACAAGTTACATCGCCTTGATTTAGAGATTAAAAATCTATGAGTTAGGAAGGTGTTTCCTTCAGAACAATAGTCTAGGAGGCTTTGAACTCACACCCAAGTCCTTAACTAAAAAACCTGACTAAGAGCAGGGATCATAGCCCAAGAGTTATCTGAAGATCCCCATGACCTAGGTCTAGGAACCTTGGAGCTCGAAGCTTTGAGATGTCAAATTTCATGATAGTCAAGTTGAACCCTGCAATCACTATGAACCGACAATCTATGAACGAAGATCGAGGGTGGGAAATCATTGCGGAGCACGAAGGTGAAAGTAGCAGATGCGTTGGTTTGTGGCTCGCAATTCACCATTGTCGTTGATCTCGTCGGGATGGAATATCAATGACTCCGATTTGACCAAGTTGGGTGAGTACTTCCAGATTGCAGAGGTTGAGCTCTTTGATAAAGAGAATGCATGTTAGGACCCTGCAATTGCTGTGAATCGTCGATTGACAGACACCTCAGTATTGGTCAGATCATGACCGCCAGACCCTGAATAGTTTTGAGATGGATGGTCGTGAGCCCTTTGGAAATCCATGCAGTAAGGGAGTCCCTCAGTACCATCGATCTGAGAGAATAAAAAATATCAGAAGAGATAACGTTTTCAAGAGTGAAGAAGGGACCCAAGATAGACAGACTCGCAGGAGGAATGAAGGCTGAGGCCTTTGAAAATTTACCAAATTCTTCCAAGTCGGAAGAAGTCAAAAGCTTAGGAGGAGGAGTGAAATCAGCCATAAGATCAGTTGTGGGGAGAAGCCTGGACCATTAGATCAGTGTCCAAGGAAGAAGAGGAGAGGAGATGGGAAGGAACATATCCTAACCTTCAGATCTAACCGCAAAGGGATGTTAGTCATCCGATCTAAGGTAAATTGCATGAGTTTTAATGTTTTTGTGCATGGGAGGGTTGACTGGCCAAGGTCCCGAAGTCCATAAAGGAATTGGGACCATTCATCACCAAGAGGGACAAGTGGTGCAAGATCTACAACTCCTGAGTGAGAGCTTGTGGTCAAGGAGAGAGCGGAATCGCCGAAGACCCAAAGTAGATCCTGACCATTGATCGCCAGGAGACACGTTTTAGCAGATCATTAACTTTGGAGAAATCACTTCGAGAGTTTCGGTTGATATTTGAAACTCCCGAATCCCGGAGAGCCGAAGTGAATCTCAACCATCAGGTTGAAAGGGACACGTGGTAGAGATCCGTTGTCCTCGGGTGAAAGCAACATGAAGACCCAAAGATAATCTGGATCATCAAATCCAGAGGGAACATGGTGACCGATCATGAACTTTGGGTGAAAAAACTCTGGGAGAACGCGATGGATAAGAGTTTGAAATTGTCGAAGCCCAAACAACTAAAGCAACTGGGAGCCGTCGATCTGAAGGAGGACACATGTCATCAGATCGTGAAATCCAGATAGAATGTTCCAAAGGAAATGAAGCAAGGAGGATTTGAAGTTTGAGATGTCCTAAGGACGAAGTCCTGAAGCGGACGAAATCCATCTATTTAAGGTGGACGCGTGGTGCCATATCTAGCACTCAGAGTATGAAATACTCCGGAGGAAAGTAGAGGGTGAAAGCGCCGGAGTCCCGAAGTGGAATATCAACCGTTGATAGAGAAGGGAGCTGAAGGCCATTGATCCAGTCTTGGTTGAAAAGTGATAAAGACCCGAAGTAGGTCCTAGTCATTGATCGCCAAGAGGGGTACATGTTGATGGATCGATGTCTCTGGGTGAATCCCACTAGGGTTTCAGTTGAGAATTGAGACTGTCGAACTCTGAAGACCTGAACATAATCTGGACCGTTTGATCCATAAGAGATGTGGCGCAAATATATGGACTTTGGCTAAATTCCTGAAGTAATTCATAGCCACTAGAATAAGGGGGGCGTGGCATGAATTTGTGGATTTTGGGTAAAGACCCGAAGTAGGCCTCGATCGTCTGATTCAAGTGGAAATACAACATAAATCCGCATACTTCGAGGGGAATTAAAAGGTTGAGACTTGAGACTCCCGAAGTCTGGAATCATGAAGTGATCATTGCCATTGATTAAAGAGGATGCATGGTAGGAGATCTGTCACGACGAGAGAAGGCAATGGTTGAGAGTTGAAACTCCTGAAACACGAATCCCGAAATAAATCACAACTGTTGATTTATAAAGGTTAGATTTGATCCGTAGATTCAGAAAGGATAGATCTAAGCTGTCAAGTTCAAAAGCACCGTCAAGGTCATGAGATCAATGGTCCTGTCGCATTGCGGGGATCCAAGGTGAGCAAACTTTAAAAATTTGAGGGCAGGCTGCAATACAGACCACAGTTTTGGAGAAAGGACACGTGGAGGCTCAAGGTGAATTATGGGGAGAAAATTAATTTGGTTTCAAACCATCCTTGGTTACACCCGCAATCGCGTGGTTATGTAAGGCCATCGCCCAAGGTCATGTCACGGAAGCGGCTTATCAGAAAAGGAGCTAGCACCCAGACTCCGAGATTTTACAGGCACGAAGAGGAGGGTTTCAGGTACCTTTAGACCTACACCAAGAAGTTGAAAGGGTCTGTGTCTAATTACAGAACGAGACCATCAAGGTCTCAGAGAGTATTTTGGCTCTAGAATTAGGGATCCTTGACCTGGAGGTTAGATTGGTTCCCCGACTTTCCAAATTAGAAACCATGGATGGAGAATCTGTCCTTTAAGAAAAGAGAATTTTTTTACGCCCCATCGTGGGTGTGTTACAAATTCGTATTAGGGCATGGTTACAACACTTGGCCTACTTTGGCTCATGTACGAGTCGCATAAGGAGGTATCATTATCTTCATTTACTCCTTGAGGAGAAGGATTGCAGATTGAACCTGTGATTTTGGGAATTCTTGTTGAATTTCAGCGGGAGAATTTATTTATCCCTTTGTCAAAGTGATAACTACTCTTACTAGAGTAGGGATATGATAATTAAAATTTATAATAAGACTTGAGTATGGATAGCTGAAGGTGGCAGGGTTCTATCAAGAGCAGCTGAAGCCCGAAGGACAGATGACCTGGTGTTCGTAACACTACTTCTAAGCATGGACAGTTGGAACCTCAGGCACTGATGATGGATGATTATATAATGGTTAATACCTTTGTGGGCTTAAAGGAATATGATAGGATCAGGTAGGATCCTTGGTAGTTATATTTACTGCTTTACATTAAACTCAGAGTATATAAATCCTCATGACCATAGAAAGGTGATATGGGTAAAAACCTATGGATGCTGAGGCAAAGAGGTTTTCTTGCTAGACGTTGTTGCATAAAGAGGAAAGTGAACTTGGTTGGTTATTCCCACGAGAGAAGGCAACATCAATACACGATATGATTGTGAGATGAGTCTTGTAAGGGACTGGAAATATCAAACTAAAGGATATAGATGATGAAATTAAACTATCAAGTGAATGCATGAGGTAAAAAGGTGCAAGAGATGCACCTACATATACACGAATGTGTATACATGATCATAAGGATGATTGGAAGATCCTTGGAAAAAGTATATAGAAGCCTGATATGTCCATGTGTGAATGACATGGAAAAGGTGCAAACAATAATCTAGCATGATGAATACTTAGCTGTGTTTAATTATGCTTGAGCGCATGGGTTTAATGCGTTGTGAAGCTTCTTAATATGAATCTTGGTATCAATACCTGTTAGGTATGAATGATATTAAACGTTCAAGTGATGCACATGTATGATGAAAGAGTATAATTGTAGACACCATATGGTTTCCCTGATGAGTGAAATATAAAGCAAGAATTTCTCTTATCCAGATTAAATGAATACTATGTATGCATGGATGACTCCATTCTGAAGAGTCATGAAAGTTTTGTTCCAAATAATATCTTGAGGGGAATGTATTCCCTTTTCCTCAGGGAATACTAATATAAAAAGATGAAAGAGTAAAAGAGCAAAGGTGCTCTGATTGTCATGATAAGAGGCAAATGATTATGCCTTTGAGAATCACATGAGAATGATTGTGAACGATCAAGAGTTGACTTATTTTAAATTAGAAATGTATGTGGTTAAGTACATCATGGATGTAAATAAACAAAACCAGAATATGTGTGGATACATAATCTGGATGCATGACAAAAAAAAAATGCATGTTTGTATTTCTTTGAAAATTCTTATTAACAAGATGAATATAATTCAAGGTTGAGGCCATCACATATAGTGATGGATATGAAATAAGGAAGTTGCATGCTGAAGGAGTTCCATGTGGAGGAACTGTGTGAATACTCTGTCAAGAAAACAAAGTCACAACCTTAGTAACTGTTGAGAAATTGAACAGTGAGCTACAATATTATATATATATATATATATAAGAATCCTAGATTACATTTTGAAAGCATCATGTAATGAATATAAGACTAATGAATGAATAAAGGAGTATGTTTGATTGAATAGGATTGGTTGAAGCCATGTTAAGAAATGGAAGTGAGGTATTTAGAGATAACTCAGCTGGGCTGAAAAGTCCCAGGCGATGTAGAGAGAATTGAAAGAAGGGGAGATCCCCTAACTCCTTTATTGCTATGTGTTATGATTCCTCTGGAATGAGAAAGCTGATTTACTGATAAAGGTAAATGTCTTGAAACCATAGTGATGGTGATTGTATTACTGTAGAAACATTTGAGAACTGTCTGTATTGCAGTCATGGAAACCCTTGAAGATAATGTGATGAAATGTATAAAGATATGCTAGGACATTGTGAAGAAGTTTTATGGATTTGGATGTTATGATACATGTATTTTAATTGATATTACAACTAATGATGCATGTTGTGTATATAAAGGAATTGGAATTGTTGAGGAAGACAATTACCAATAATGGGCAACCTCAAGCAGAGGGTGACCATGGGAAGGCTGCGGTCGAAATATTGTTGACAAGACTGTGAAAATCCCGCTAAAGCACCGCTGATGAGGTAAATATCAGAAAGAGGGTTCTAGAAGCCAAGAACATGTATAAAAATGTTCATGCTTATGTGGCTCAAGGTATGAATAGATAGGGGTGAGAATCCTTTTTGAAATATTTTGTTGTCCCATGTTATGCACAGAATTTTGAAAGGACAACTGTATGCCCTGGATACCTAGGTAGTGTATGACTCGGGAAGGAGAACCCGAATGTTGGAGGTGTGAAACTTTGGTAGTGAAGACTAATTGTATGATGCAGTAACATTTGAACCAAATGATCTCTATTGACTCAAAAGGTCAAAAACATTTACTAAGAAATCGTAGAAATCCCCTCGATCAACTATAGATCGAGATTGCGAGGATTGCGAAAGAAAACCTTGATCGAATTGGGTTAATCAAGAACTCGACAGAGGATATGAACATGAGTTGTTCATCGTAAGGAAACTGATTTCATTCATCAGATTGACTTCAAGATCCACTAGAGTTAACGGATCAGACACCAGTCGTTCGATAAGATCAACGACCCATATTCACTATGGAGTGAGAAGGAGGAATTAACGAGCGTACTAGTTCACAGCCCGCAATCAACCTACACTGTTGATCTCGTCGGGGTGGATGATCAACAATCACGATTAAAAGAGTTGGGCGAACACCTTTCGGATTACAGAGATTGAACTCTCCAATAAAGAGCGAGCTGGTTGAGGTTCCACAATCCCTTGCAGCCGTTGGATCTAGGGAAAGACAAATATTCATTGTCGCATTGCAGACAAGAGGTTTTTCCAAGATCATAGCACCCAGACATGGGATTCGAAAGGTTAGCACCTGAAAATAATAGAGCTAAGATCACATCTCTCAATCACATGGAGAGAAGACATAGTTCCTCCAGGCTAGTCAAGGAAGATATAGTCTAACACTCTGCATTAGACTATGGTTGCGAGGATTGGTTCTAAGAGAATAAAGGTGCATCGCTAGCACATTGCATGGAGTTTTTAGTAAGGAAGGAGGACCTTCCAATTTTTTACTTACATTATGTAAGCGTTGAAGTAAAACAAATTGGGTGGCCATAAGTGTTGGCACCCTGGTTATTAATGAAGGAAGAATGATTAAAGGAATTCATGTGAAACTTTTGAGTTTCATGTGTACCGATTTGGGGTCGTGATCGGCCTATAGAAGGAAGCATGGTCATGCTGTAAGAGTGATTGAAAATGAAAAATCCATGTGGTGAAGAGGTTGGTTAAATCCCAACACACCATGGCCAAGAAACTGTCATAAAGTGTGACAAACTTGAAATCAATGCAAGAGTGCATTGGGTATGAATGTGGCCGTGAATACTGGCACATTTGTTAAATATTTGAAATGTTGAAATACATTTTGAAAGGTTTGGTATGTTGAAATAAGGCATAGGAAAGGAATGGGACTCCCTTTTCATATTTATATAGATGTGATGAACTGTTAGTATGCATGGTTTTGAATATATATATATATATATATATATATATATATATATATATATATATATGTAAATGGATGCATGAGAGACTAACAGGTTTTTTGGCTATGAAAAGAATGAATTATAGGGAGAAAAAAGGGTCATGGCTATGGCATTGTTGTAAGCCCATAAGGGAGACCAATTGCCTGCTGATCCAGACTGCAAGGAATGGCATTTCCCTTTTTTTGAGAAAGTGATTTTGATTGTTAGTATACACAACTCTGAAATTGTTTGCGACGACGTTATAAAGGTGTAATAAAATATATGTGCATGGGAAACTAACAATTTGTTTGGCTGATTGAAGTTGAAATTGGAGGAAGCAAAGGGGTCTCGGATATGGCAGCGTTGTAAGCCCATAAGGAACACCAATTACCTATTGAGCCAAACCGCTATGGGAAGGAAAGTTCCATAATTATGAATTTGGTTCCTGCGCGAAACAAATTATGAAATTTGGAAATCTGTGGGTAACATATTTACAATAAAATTTTTGAATTTAAAATTTATGATGATGTCTCATAAATTTCTGTATGCCTGTGATATGGGTGAGAAGACAATATCTGTCCAGAAAGGATGGATGATGAAAAATGGGTACTACGGAGCCATGAGAACCTTGTGGTAACCCATGATCACCTAGAATATATTGTGTTGAGGTAACACAAGACGGAGGGACACCTCGACAGAGAAAGTCTGAGGGATGCCTTGACTGTAAGGCTCGATAAAGTCTTTGAGTTCTTCCTGTGCAAGAAAACCTTAGCAAGGAAAGATGGATCACCCGAGGGACTGTATAGCAGATAAGGGGATGCTTGAGCTTGGGCCTGGAGGGTGAGTGACCGAAAGGAATATGAGACCTTAATAGTTCTTGTAAAATATGCGTAGTCATTCGTGTGCAAGAAAACCTTAGAAAGGCAAGATGGATCATCCGAGGGACTGTATAGCAGAGAAGGGGATGCTTGAGCTTGGGCTTGGAGGGTGAGTGACCACAAGGAAGATGAAACCTTGATAGTTCTTGTAAAATATTGATTGGGATCATGAACCCAATGGGTATGTCAAGGAAAAACAATGAGCCTAGATAACAAAACAATTATGCAGATACAAATCCACAAACTGCGCAGATAATTATTGTGCTAAGATTATGGAATTTTTCATAGAAAATTTTATGCAATGTTTTTTCATAAGACTATGTTTAATGTGCTTGTTGTCCAAGAATTATTGAAATTAGGTGACCAAGATTAAGGGTTTGAAAAAGGACCTGACTGAGAAAGAAGGATCAAGATTTCTGAAACAACTGAATGGGAAAGGCATGACATGTGTTTTTGAGAAAGAAAACCAAGGACGGTGTTCCTTTAAGGGGGAGGGAACTGTAACACCCTGTTTACCCCAGTCTGTAAATATAACTATATGGGCCAAGGAACTATGGAAAACTTAAAAGTGTGAATGTTTGATTTGATGGACCTTTGTACAAAAGGGTCGATGAATGGAAATTCTGTTATTCTAATAGAAAATGGTTACGTGTGGCATGACTGCTGAAATAGGGGATGTGCTAAGAGAAAAACCATGAATGATATGAAAAGGTGGTGGAGGG
>ML783289.1:199754-212411 GCA_009831015.1 Picea engelmannii
AAAATGAAAATGTCTCCTTGGTATATATAGGAGACTAGGAGGTATAATTACAACTAATGGCCTAAAGATGACATAAATAAAATAACATTACTAATACAATATGCCCCAATTAAGGGGTAATGAGCCAATATTAGGGATTAACAGCAAGGTCAAGTGTTCACGCTTGGCCAGGTACAAACAAGGTTCATAGGAGAGTTCAAACTACCCCAAGCAGAACAACAAGCTCTATTTGAGTTGTGTGAGATCCAATAGCGGGAAGGTGAATCCACCTAGGAATACAACCACAAGTTTAAAGATTCCATAGGGAGGTTGGCACATCTAATCCACGAAGAACATCAAAAGGAGTGGTACATTCAGGGGTTGCTGCCTCTAACTTAGATTTTTCTAATGCAACAATGGATAGCCACGTTAATAGATGCCTTGGAATAATAGATGGAGATTGAAGCCATGGCGGGATACCCTGGGAGCCTAAGAATGACCAGACCCCCATTAGATGCGAATCTAGCGCAACTACAAGGGAAGATATCAACACTTACAGAAAAATTCAAGAGTTGACGATACCCAGACCAGGACAACCACAAGTTTGGTGCATCGAATGTTATACAGAAGGTCATCTGGCGAACGAATGTCCGTGAATAAGGGGAATGGGACCTCCTCAAAATCCAATGGTACCCCCACCAGGACCCGTGGGAGGAGTTTTGAAAGTGTCGATGAACTTACCATTCCATAAGCCCACCCCATATCATGATTTCCCAGTAGGCCAAGCATCACCAAAAACTGAGTATTGTGAAATCTGCCGAATCCATGGGCATGGGCCAAGACAGTGCCCCATTATGCAGAGATACTCAACAATACCAAATACAATACACTGTGAGTTCTATACATCTACCACAAAAACTATCGATCGATGTAGAGCGTTGGATGCACTTGCAGACAGGTTAGACTGAACAACATTCAGGGTGAATGAAAACTGTTAGGGATTAAGAAGAGGTCAAGGAGGTGGAGCCAAAGGAGAATTACAAGGAGGAAGAATTGGGGGAAGAGGGCCAAGTAGATGTTATAAATGTGATGAGAAAGGTCACATGGCTATAGACTGTCCTCATCCAAGGCGACCATGGTGCTCTCATTGCAGAACCAACGAGCACACAACTGAAGACTTCCCAGAATTAATTGCAAAATGGGAGGATAGAGTACGACAAAGAGGAACTAACCTCATCAGTTCAGAAATCAAGAGGGTTATTAAGGGAAAATTTCCCAACCTTAATATTGTTACTCGAGGAGGAGCGAAGTTAGGAGCTGATGCTGATACTCTACCTCAAATCTAGAAAGGAGCACCTAAAGAAGACAAGTATGACCCTCTAAAACAAAAGCTATTATTTAAAGATTGCATAGAAATATTTCAAAATATTCCTATCCCAGAGATGCAAGAGAAACCCCCATATCCTATTGTTTATCCAAAGATGGCGCAAGTTCTTTCTTCACCCCCTACACCTAGAAACCCTGTAGCCATGCCGAGACAACCTGAGAAACCTCAAAATGTAGTTGACCTTTGATTTCAATTATTCTCTGACATTCTGGGGAATGATCAACTACTAGAAAATTTGTGCAATGCGTTATACCTAGTTTTAGGGAACGAATAACCCCTAGAGGCAAGAATAAGGGATAATCTTCTCAAGAAGAGTACTCAGAGGGTGCAACGAAGAAAAGTACGAACTGAAAAAGAATTTAGACTAGTAGCCTAGTTAGATGAATTTGAGATTAAGGATGTCATGCTGGATCTGGGATCCGATGTGAACATTCTGCCTAAAAAGACCTGGGAACCCTTAGGAAAACCTAGGCTGACATATTCCCCAATTTAGTTAAGAATGGAAAACCAATATTGTATCTTCCCCATAGGAAGACTAGAGAATGTGGAAATAGATGTTGCGGGAGTAAAGATAGTGTCCAACTTTGAAGTCATTGAGATCATGGGAGATAAGGATCCCTACCATGCACTACTTGGCATTGATTGGGCCTATGACAATTATGCAATAATCGACTTCAAGAAAGACACCATGACCTTTTAGGTTGATGGAATCAAGGTAGTTCAACCTTTGGATCCATATGTAGGACCTGTTAAGACCCAGAAATGTCCCTTTTTCACCATCTCTTTTGCTGATTCAACCTTACCAATTCTATGCTAAATGCCTAATAATTGTTGCTAAGACCCTTTTTCCCAAGGTATACATCATTAATATTGCTTTTATATTTTATTCACTTTAACATGTTGGATTGGTAGTGTTTCTCATATTTTACCCATGAATATTCAAACTAATGATTAAATTGTGTAGAACAACCAAGTCTTAAAGAAAGATCATTGTTGTTACATAAGGCTGTTACAACTGTGCGCCAACTCTGCATGCTGTTACATGACTACAACAATTGCGCACCCTTTTTAGAAGCTGCTACACCTGCTCCAACAGATATCCACTGATCCTGGAAGCTGGTCCCTCATGCAAATTCGAATCATGAAGACTGATCGTCAAGGCTGTTACACGTTTTGGTTCACATTGATGATGAAGATCATTTAACAGATTTTGTAACAGATTTTGTATATCATACAAACAACTTGAGAATCTTTGATTCTCAAAGCTATTCTGAGTCCGTTTTCAACTGAATAAATCTGCCTTTAAATAGCAGATCCTTTGTAATAATTGCTACCGAATTTTAGCTATGAACAGAGAGTGAAGAAGAACACATTGTATCCGAACCTTTTTTTGGCGAATCAATAAAGAAGTGGATTGAGTTTCATTAACCTATTGTAGTTTATTTTTGAGTGGATTCAGTGAGAGGGAAAGGGCCCACCTTCCTCACAGACTCCCATCTGTTTCGCTATTTTATATTAACCGCTTTAATTTGGATAATTGATCTATTTAGCATTTCTAGCATATATCTGCTGTTACAGTCAGTTCTTTTCTGTTTAATGCACAATTGTGTGTCTCATGAGAATTAGAGTAGATTGTTCGATACTGCTGGAGAATTGCTTTCCTTTCCTGCATTAGATTTAATCTCTGAAAACAAAAGTGTGAATTCTTTTCTTTGCAGTTAAGTAGGTTTCCTTTCAGCAAGTAGCACAAAGTTTATTTCTGCAAGGGTAAAATAGAAAGTTAGAATAGATTAAATAATCCAGGATTCTTATGCACCCATCAGTTAAGGATTTCATTTATGCAAGTGTGATTTCAATTATGTAGAAGCTCCAGCTGTGTCAGCAACCTATGTTAAAATTCAACCTTTCAATTTGGTTTCTTACTGCAACTTATATAATGCTTCTTCCATAATCTAGCATAGACTATGCACAATTATCTTGCAATAAAAAAAATTCCCTGGGTTTGACAATTTATATTGAACACCTTAATTATCTATTTAATTAGACAATTAAAGTGCCCAACATTTTGGTGTCGTTGTCGGGGAAGATAATTATATATTTTTGTAAGCACATTAGTTTTATTTTCTTAGGAATGAATAGTCTGCATGAATCGAGGAACAAGAGGACGTATTCCCAAAAATACTAACCCTAAAGGTACCAGAGGACGTGGAGGAAGGAGCCTTGCACTAGGAAGGCCAACCTTTGTTGATGATATTATAGCCAGAGCAAATTCTTCTTCAAGATCTATCTTCCGCCCTTTAAATCCTCCAAGGAGAAATTCCTAAGTCATCAGAACTTCCCTAGTTCAAAACATCACTTTCATCAAGGGTTGAAGCTGAAAGTTTGTCACCAAAAAATCAACAAGTAACACTGGAGAATATTGAAGATCAAGGAAGTATAGCTCGGCCAAGAGAAAGACCAGAAGAAGCTGTTTATCAAATTAATGGACAGATAGTCACTAAGGAGGAGTGGGACACTTACCGTATTGAGTGGAGAGAGAGAGAAGCCATGGAAAATCAAGGAGATAATGAAGAGGATTTCAATTGAGAGGATCCAAAGAACAATGAAGATCAGGTAAATGATGAAAATACTATCTCTACCCTGGTTTTTCCTATTACTAATATTCCTAAGAGGGGGATAGCTACTATGAAGAACATACCTCTTTTAGCCCTACCAAATTTCCATGGATTGTTTACTGAAGATCCAGATGAGTTTCTGTTTGAATTTGATATTCTGTCATTCTGAGATGTCATATCCCTATCTCCACGCTTTCTTCTTTGAATTTGAAGGAAATGCTACTGCATCAACATCTTACTGAAGCCACTATCATCCATGTTGACAACATTACTAATGATAACATCAAAAATATGACTGCAAATGAGATGGTATGTTTATAATACTTGCATGACATTAGCTTATCTTGAATCAAAGTGTGATTGATCTTCGATTCTACAATCATCTCTTGTTCTTGCTTAAGATATATTACTTTATTTGAAACAATTATAGGTGTGGTGCTTGCATGAGCCACCTTTCTTAATTGTTCCATTGTTTGAAGAGATTGAATTTCCTTTAAATGATGAGCATGAACAACATATTCTTGACCTCCTTTGGTTAAGCGATATTGATTCTTTTACCTGTAGAATATTTCTTTATGATCATACACGTAAGGACTTCCTAAGACCATTCCACATTCATTGAGTGGCACCACATGTAATAACCCTAGGCTAAAACCAATTGTAATGTAAATGAAAATGTAGTTAAGCTGGTGAGATGTTTGATATCATTTTTGTATGTACCTTTCATGGCATAGTGCGCGCATGTACTGCACATTAAAATTAGGAAGTATGCACATTCCAGGACATCGTGCGCAACGACTTAAGTGCACGTGATTTTGACGCCAGGGATCCTTTGTGTATATGTTGTGTTTTATAGGCTGGTGAGCCAATTTTGTGATTATTAGGCCAGAGAGCATAGATGTTAAAGGCCATTGCGCGTAATTTTGTATATGTCTCAACATTAATATAAAATACATCCCTGCGTGCAGATCGACCACGATAAAAGAGTATGGGGGACTAAACTCCACTAGTAAGGGAAAGGGAGGGAATAAAAGTTAAGGAAAAGGGCTAAGCTAGGGAGCTTAAGCCAAAAAGGAATATTATATTAATATTTCTTAATGTATGAAGTATGGATTATTATTTTATCCTAAGTTCTAAATATGGGGACAAGTGGGCCAAAGTAGCTCCCAACATGACAAGTGTAAAGTTGGGGACATGCGTACATATTGTTTGGAATTAGTTCATTTCCCATCATTCTTTCCATCATTCTTCACATATTTCCTTCCATCATTCAATCATCCAGTCAATCCTCAATGAGCATTCACACATGCAGTCATCTATCCTCCATACTTCCTATCATTGTACCAAAACTGGTATCCATAACCATAACCGTTTGTGTAGCTTGTTAGCTTGGGAGCTGGACTGAAGAAGCGAGTTGTCAGGCCCATGGGATATTGAAGAAGTGGGTTGTCAGGCCCGTGAGAAATTTCTCTCTGGGTTAGAGAATTGTTGGGGAATTGATTTCTGAAGGTGCTAAATTGTAGCTAAAGGGATTTGAGACTTCCTGTCCATCTTGTTGTTGAATCCCGGAAAGGAAGTGGTGCAGCCGAAGGATTGTTGAGTAGAGAAGGGGAACACTTCCTGGGTGGGACAGACATGTGGGGAATGAGGGAATGTAGGTTGTTAGTTTGAGTTGGAACCTATGATGGAGTCTTTCCTATTGTCTATGAACCATTAGCTTGGTTAGGAATCCCTTTACCTGGGTGGAGTTTAGTCCCATCTCGGGGGTGACCCAATGCTGAGAGTGATGAGTAGTCTGGTCTAAGGCTAGGAGGTTCGTGGAAGCTTTGCACAGAGTTGTTGATATTCTTACCAAGATGAGTGTCAAATATGTGATAAAATTACATGCTGCATTGTTATTTACGTGTTCATTTTTATGGGTTTATCCTATGCGTGGTTATAACTGTCTGTATGTTTATGGGTATTTATTGTATATATTGCATGTCTATATTTATTTTTATTTCAATATGAATTTGTGATTTTACATGCTGTATTTTTCTGTTTCCATTTTACATATAAATTTCCACAAAGGTTCTGTGTGTATCTGTTTTAATTGCATGCAGTTCGAAATTTTTTTGTGGCATAGTTTAGTTGGATGCTGGGTATGTTACAGTATGTTCTGTAGAGAGAATGAAAGAGTTTATCTCGTGTATCGTGGCCCGACCTCGGTGTTGGGGATGTTATAATATGTTATCAGAGCTTCAATTTTCAACACTGATCCTCGATGGGCCGAACAAGCTGAGTTGAAGTGAAATTTCATAGAAGAATTATTTCTAAGTGGCCAAATTTCAAGTTGCAAAGAGTCCATGGTAAATTTTAGAAGCAATGACGCAGAATTGGGAAAAGCCCCAATTTCTGTTGTTAAATTCATGAGAAATTCTGCCAAGTGATGAGATATTAATGATTTAATATCTGTTCCAATAAATTCAGACCTGGAATTGGTCACATTTGAAGTTACAGTGAAGCCATGATAGATGGAGTGAGATTATTAAATAAAATTCTCAATTCGTGAATTGATTTTAGGGAAATTCATTCCAGAAATGTCAACCCACAGTGATTTGTTGTTATGGAGGTTTAATTGGTGTTATCGAGGTGAAATTGAGCAAATTTCATAAGTTTCCAAATGTCTATGGTAGAAATTGGGAAAACGTTAAGCAAAAGCCCCAATTTCTGCAACGAAATTCACAAGGAATTGATGCGCATACAGATGAATGTGCACAGGTGGGCATAGTAAAAATGCATGATGCACAGTGAAAAGCTTGTGATATGTAAAAATTGGGCATTGTGTGGAAAAAGGCTGTTGTGCTGGTGTGCATGCTAAATTTTGGCGCTGCGCGGAAAACTGTTGGTGTGCGGCTGTGCGCGCTAACTTTTGGCACCGTGCGAAAAAATGTTGGTGTGCGGGTGTGCACACTAAATTTAGCATTGTGCGGTATGCACACACATAATAATGGAGCACGTGGTGTGCACAGTATTGGCACAACACATAGGAGGTTGGTTGGTGTACGCAGAGCATGGGTATATGTTGTTGCGTTACAATTTAGTTGATGGTGCACGCAGAGTACTGGTGCGCAGTGGGGGTGTACTAAACTTTGGCAAGGTGCAATGCATAGAGTAAAATGCAGGTGAAATATCAGCGCGTGACACAAAAAATGCGTGCAACAGGTAATAGTGCAAGAACCAAAACTGTGCGCAGTGGATATTGGCGTGCGACACAAAAGTAGTGCGCTCAAGTTATTAACACGACAGAGAAGTGATGCACAATGATTATAGGTGCACAGAGAACGTATTACCTTGCGGTGTTTCCGTGCATGCTATATATGGGTGTACATGTTGAATTTGTACGCGATCATTCATTTGGATGGTGAAAAAAAATGAAAAAACCAGTGAATTTTTGCGACATTTTATATCATTTGATCGTCATCTTTTTGAAGCGTGTTTTTGAGGCCCTTAAGAGCGTTTTTAGCCACTAAAAAACAATGAGAATAGAGTGTGCCAAGGCACACTCTATCTCTGCAGCTCAAATAAATGATCTCAGAGATAACTTTCTAATGGTGTAAATCGTTCGTCAAACAGAGCGTTTAGGAGAAAGTTACAACACAAAGAGTGGAGGGTAAATTTTAAGACCCATCTAACTTCAAAGAGCTATAACTTTCTCCTTCGGAATCAGATTGAGGTGTAGGAGGAGTCAATGGAAAGATATTGAACCATAGAAGATATTTCCAGAGCTGAATTAAATTTCTAGGCATGTTAAATATGTTTAAAATGGAAAATAAGTTACATGTAGTATTCCAGACCAAAAACACGAATTGGTCTAGAACTTCAGCAGGCTATAACTAGCTGTTATCACGAAAATTTCGTCTGCAAATGGTTACAGAAATCCAGCATCTCCAAAACATATATTAGTTCATTCATGGCCCAAAAAATGTATTTCAAAAAGGAAAACTATACAACTGGTTATAAAATTGGCATGCGCTCATAATATAAAGGAAGTGTGCAGATGTGCACGAGTCGAAAAATGCTGGAAAAGCGCATATGCGCCCGATGCACGACTATGTACGAAAAAATCCACGCACACCTAAGAATGACGCATTTATGATTCTATTCAGCCTCCCACCCACTTCTGGTTGAACTCCCAAGTCGATTTGACCCTCAAATCCGACCTGAATCCGAGTGGGGGGCTGGTCAAAGACCTAAGGGTGCCCTAAAGGCCCCCTTGTTCACACTAAAGACCGGTTGGATAATGACTAAAATATTTACTATAAAAAGAGGCCATGGGTGCACTACATTTTTAAGAATCTATTTGTATTGTTATTCTACCTCTATTGTCCTACAAGGAACCTCTTTCCTTCTTGGAGCATACTAGCATCATTTCATTGAGCCAGTCTCCTCACCTCTTGAGGGATTGAGCTTTGGATTTCTTCACCATTTCCTTTTTTAGTTTTCTATTTGTAAGAAGATCTCTCACATAGGGGATTGAAGATCCCTCCCTTGGAGGAAGAGGGGACCCATAAGTCTCCATTTTTCTTTGGTATTTTCCCACTAACACAATCTATCCATTTGTGGCATGACTATTGGTCAATTGTGTGATTTATTTTGGTTCTAATTTCCTTATGCACTTTAGTTTCATTTCTTTAGTTGTTTATTTATTTCTTATGCTTGATGTGTCGAACTCTTGCACTAACTTTTGTCCTGTTCAGTTGGCCGAACTGGACTTGCAAGTGTCCCTCTTTTTCTCATTCAAGTGACAAAAAGGATACAATAGATTGGTGACCATACTAGGGAAGGTATTAATTTCCTCCCTATTTGTGTTGTTTGAGAGCTTCTTTTTTATTTATTAAACTTGCAGGGATCATAACCGGCCCAATCCTACTTGAAAAAAGCCAAATTTGGAGATGGAATAAGAGAATTTCATCCAAAAGTTTATTCCCAGCCGCATATTATAACATGCGCGGGTTTTTCATCACATAGGCACATCTTCCGAGAACGTGCGCCAACAACACTGTGTTTCTTAGCGCATTCCGTGCACTGTGTGCCAATAGGTCATTATTTATTTGCACATTGGTGCGACGTGCACCTCTGTCTACTCTGTGACCCACACACCTGTCCAGAAATTCAACATTGTAAGGATTTGTTGTGATATTTTGAAGCCCCCTAGCCTTCTAAGTCTCGATTCTATGCAATTTGTAATATGCACCACACTTAGATTCCCTCTCCACATGAAGGGTTAGTCAAAACATAGGCACTTAGGAGGTTAAAATCCATATTTCCCCTCTTTTTTCTTTTATTTTTCCACATGGATGGCTTGCTTTGATTGTAAAAGTTAAGTTGGAATTATTCACTATCACATATATAAACACTTGCATTGGGACCAAAAATCAAACTTCAATCATTGAGTATGCTCTTCTCTCACACCATAGAATGATCTTGAGAATCAAAAAAACGATTGAGAGAATATTTCATTTCCCTTAAAGAAAAAAATATTTAGGAGAGGACAACAACCCCCCTAGGGCTCCTCTTAGTTTCTTTTTCAAACAACTTAAATTTGTAAGGGCCCATACATGCCCACATGCTGCAAAATAGGATAGTTTTGAAGCTACTTTTTTAGTTTACATCACTAGGGGAGTTTAAATATTATTGTAATGGGCCCATACATGCCCACATGTTCACAATCTAGGATAGTATTTTTGAATCTTTCTTATATTAAATCACATTATGGAGTTTAAGGGATTGGTAAGGACCCACATGTCCATATGCTAGTTCTCTAGGGAATTTAAAATTCCGCAAGGTTGTACCAATGGCATCTAGTAAGATAGGTAATCAAGACTTGTAAGGACTACATGAAGTCCAAATGATGCAAGGTGACACCTAAATTATTAAAAATTTGGCACATTTTATCACTTGCTCACACACAAAGTCACCACTCACTCACATAGTTCCATCTCGAATTGTGGAGGTTGAAGTAAGTTTCCCCCGAAAGGATTCTGAAATGCCCTACCCTTTTCTTGAGGAACTATCCACTCCCACTTAATTTGAACGATATTGGTTCACACCCCCAATCTCTAAAATAAACAAATCTAAATTTTTTCTAAAAACTAACTAAGTTTTCCTTCACGTGAGGTGCCTACAGAAATGTTTTAGTCTAGGTAGGATTTCAGGGATAGGCATCCAAATAACTCGTTATCTGGTTCTCACATCTTCAGACATTATAAGTGGACAAATAGGGAACTTTAAAATCGTCCACGTCAAGTGTTCCTAACACCATAAGTCAATGAGATACCCGTGAAGGGTCAAAGGCCAAGGTCTGGTTGTTTTGTGCCTCCCCCCTTGAGGCACCCACCTCTTGGAAATCCAACCTGTGACCCATTTTTGAGGCGGAAAATCTAAATTCCACACTTTGACCGAGGTACCTAGTAACCAAGTTTTAGGACATCTACCCACGTGGAAATTATGGGCCGCAATTGCACCTTGATCGGATTTTCTACAGCTATTGGGAAATATCACCATCTCTTTCGGGATATGCATCCTCTACCCCTCATTATAATTGATTGTTTCATCCTTCACTAGTTCCTCATTCGATGGCTTAAGACCCCACTGTTGAGTGATATTGGAAGGTCCAGTGCTATTTGAGAGGAAGGATGTTACATCTTTTTAGCACATGAGCATTATTTTTGTCTTTGTTCTCACACACGGACAAAATCCACCTACCCACATGTATGCTTATTTTCAATTGATTTATGTATGATGCTCTTCTGATTACATGTGATTGTGAGATATATTGTGAAGGTCCAAGTTATACAAAGTCTCTTTTTCATTTATTGCTCTCATCACCATTTTCACACATTCACTTTGCTAGTTGGACATCATAGGGTACCCACAGAATCCTCGTCGTTCCATAGGCTTGTTGAGTCTCCCTGATATTCTAGGGGGATTTCCTAGTCTTTCCAACTCATCGTCTCAACCCTCTCACACCCCTGTGAGTGCTATTGTCTTGGGATCAACGTTGCTTGGTTCCACTTTACTTGGGTCCAATTCCTAGGGACAAATGTCCATTAGCTTTCCTTTACAAGGAGGCAGTGGGAAAACTTCTTCCCAAGGGGGAAGTACAACCCCACCTAACCCCCCTCAAGGATCAGGTACAAAAACCACCAAGGATGATTTTAAGGATGGAAATTTATTTTAAAATTTAGAAACCTTGGCAAATATTACTAATCCTTTATATGCTAACTATAAATGATTGGCGATTTTTTGTAAAATTATTCAAATTTCTAAGTATTTTATGTAGTTTTTGTAAAATTTTGGCGATTTTTAAGGTAAAATAATTTTATTCTATAGGATTTGGGCGAATCATTTTTAAAAAAGTGAATCTCGTTTTTGGAAAAACCATGGAAAATTAGCCCATGAGCGAAATTTAGCCCCTAAAATTATCCCTGCAAACCACTCATGCCATGGCTAGAACTTATCTTCCACCACCACTCTAGATGCCATACTTGGCCTCCCTCAACATACTGGATCTGAGCAAGCTCACCAATGATCCTATATTGCATGACCCCACTTGGCCTGCAATGCTGACCAAACTACCTTCAGACATTCCCAAGTTTGAAGGCAAGGTGGGAGAAGATCCTGCCAACCATGTCATGACCTTCCACCTATGGTGCTCTTCAAACAACATCATGGATGACTCTGTCTGATTAAGGTTATTTCAATGCACACTCATAGGCCCATCAACCAAATGGTATGTAGATGAGAAATCAGGGTCCCATGTGACTTTTGAATCCTTGAACAAAACTTTTTTGACCATCTTTCAATTACCAATCCACCATGAAAATGGTCTCAAACTACTATCCGAGTTCAAACAAACCTCAACCACACATATCGATGACCACATTCATGAATGGCTTCGGTGACGTGGTTTATGCAATGCAGAAACCACCAAGGAATAATGCCTCGATTGGTTTCTCAGATCACTCATCCCTCTCCTTGCCAAAGATGTATCCTCCACCTTGCCCTAGTCCAAAGAGGAGGACATCAACAAGGCTCAAAAGTATGACCTCATTTACTCACATTTAGGATACTTATATATAGTATTACCCGATGCCCCAAGACCCGTACCATTCAGCCAGGAAAAACCTAGGATGTCTCACTCAGCCGATGGTTTAATTGGTACCACAACACACCACAATCCATACATCAAACCACCACCTATGTATAGTACACCCAAACATCCATCTATATATGGAGGACCCTCTTATTACCCTCCTCCCCCTTATCAACCGCCATATTCTACTATACCCCCTCCACCCATGAGTGGACCCGCATCAACACCCATGATGCATTTGACTATTCAACCAAGTTTTGGTACCCCCTCTACCTCAACTTAAACCCTGAGCACTAGTGAATGCACCATGCCTCCCTATGTACCATACAGATCATTGCCACAAAATAATCTGTACTTTCCATTTCCTGGTCCTACACAACCCTTGGCTCCACCATAAGGACAACCACACACTGGGGTTAACTTTGTTCAACCCTCTCCCATTCAACAATTTCAAAATTTTGAACAATTGAATACGAAAAATCCGGCCCATCAGTCGATAATTCCAAGAAGAAAGGGAAAAACCAAAACAATACTAATCC
>ML783289.1:214307-245362 GCA_009831015.1 Picea engelmannii
GTCAAGCACCCATGTCACTGACATCCATTATGTCACGACCTCAGTCAATGAATGGATGAGATGTACTTTCTCTCTTTGTGAAAACCTTGATCATTTCACATACCAGTGTCCTACGATCATCGAATATAGGTGCCAACAAATGGCCCTTATTCAAAATCCTACACCCACCCCACTTCTAGTGACACTAGTGATTACCCCTACTCCATCTTCAGGTATTGTTCATATCATCTCTCCTAAGCCGGAGGCACTTCCCACTCCTCCATGGTTCATGGATAGCCTATATGAGGATTTTCCCCCAAATCCTCCCAATTCTCCAGTTCATTTTCCCATAGAAATCTTACACCTGACCACAATCTTTAACCCACAATATCTCAATATTTGGTTTATGTCAAGCAAACCATCGCAAACTCCTTGCGCCACCCCCTCTACCTCTTCACCACTAGAAGACACTCACACGGTGACACTCTCCAATGTTACTCCCCTGGATCCCCTATATTCTCACCAGTTCCACTGTGATGAGGATATCCTCGAGGAATTAACTTCACYTGACTTCCCACATTTACACATATTCCATGAAAATTTAATCAAATAGYAGATAATATGGCTAACCTAGTTTTAGATTGGCATTTATCACATCAATACAACATTACACATACATAAATTATGAAATTTTGTCACAACATATAGATTAGACATCATAAAAAGAACCACAAAACATCATCACATGTGAACATCAAAACGATCCCAAACATGTATGTCCATATATATATATATATCAATCAATGTGCCATCAATGTTTACAAAAAATAGTACAACATGTTCATCACCCATAGGCAGGTGAACCCCCCCATCCCTATAGGTACAAAATAGGTGTCACAACACCCTATACAAAATGGGCTCACAGGCCTATATAAATACAAAAATATATATATATCAAAGGAACTCATGGTGCCTGTAGAGCTCCACCACCTGGTCCTCTCTCTGGAGGAGGTGCCCCACCAGCTAGGGGTCCTTAAGGTCCTGGGGGAAGATACCCAGTCATCACTGTCCCTGCTACCACTACTCTGCGGATTAGGGTCCGCAACTCCATCAAAAGGCGCACGCACTGCTCCAAGACTCCATCGTCTAGGATCTGAGTCCACATTCCCTTAGACACTCCCTATAGCACTGCCTCCAATTGATGGTGAAAGTCCTCTAATAATCCACTGGCCTCTGCCGAAGGAGCATGTGACGACCCTACACTGGGGTCATTATATCGATGTCTCCTCCCAACTCTCTCATCAATAGCTAGCCTCGCACCATCCTCGTCCCTCTGACGTCTCTTTCCTACCCGCGACCCTCCCTATAGCGGTCTCTCAGGTCCCTAATGAGCCGATACTCTCACCAACTCTACGTCTCATCCGCGTGGCCCCACATCTGCACACACAACAAACAAATGATAGCATCAACATCCATCCATACATAAAACATATTCTATACTATCCAAAAAATAAAACATCAAATACATCAACATACCTCTGTGGTCCCAAACCTCTCCAGGAGGTAAGACTATGTCAAGATCCTGATGATAGTCCATACTTCCATATGGTTATCGTAGGATGATTTGTGGCATATGATGCCACACATGTGCTATCTCAGTCGTAAATTAATGGCCACCCTCCCCACCCCTATATTGTACCAATATCGATGCCCACCACATCAATCGTGTCTCCCGCACACCAAGGGAATCTAAAAAAACTCTTGGGAGAAAACATATGCACCCTCTCCAAGAACCAAGCCATCAAGATCGACCCAAAGGAAAAATCCCATGAGTTAGTAGCCTGACACCTGTTGAGTATCCCCATCATCTTGGTGTGTAGCATCAAGCCCCAGGAAAAATTCTCTCCACCCAGTGCCCTCTGCATGATCCTCAACTGACCACCATTGATCCATTGAGTAGCTAAGGATCCATAGACCCTCACATTCATCGCTTCAATGCAATGATGCACAAGGGCATCCATCACCTCAATCCACACCACTGAGCCTGACATAAAGTCCTCCCCAGAAAAATTCTTCCATGCCAGGTCAGCCAACTGTCCATCGCCCAACAACAGGGGATCAACAGGTAGGGTGCTTCCTCGAAATAGGAGCCCAGTCAAGAAATACACATCCTCCATCGCAGAGAATGTGAGTTGCTCCCTCTAGAAAATGAAGCACTGCAGATCAATGCTTCACATAGATATCACAAACTGTAGCAGGTACTCATGTGCCCACAACAGTGAGTAGTCGAAGAACTTTAGCAACCCATAGGCTACCAAAGATCCATGCACACCTGACTCCTCATCCCTCACCACCTCCCTAAAGCATGCTCAGTCCCTCTCGTTCCAATGGACTGGCATCCTAAATTGGTCACCTACATCCACATACACATTAGTTGATCAAACATCACAAACCATAAAACTGGCAAATCTCAAAAAGACAAGTTTTTTTACCCCCCCAGCTTTGCCTCATGTGCATGACTGTCAGCCCCACAGGCGTGCCTGCTCTTCTCATAGTTGCACATCAATGCACACCTGTCGAAGAAACATATGCACATCCATGTGCACCTTTCAAACACACAGGCGCACATTCATGCACACCTGTTCACTCCACAGCTGCGCACAAGTGCGCAGCTGTCAGGGAAACAATTGCGTACGAGTGCACAATTGTACTTCGAATAGGCATGCATTGGATGTGCACCTATTTTCCTCATTCAGGTGCCCCCATGCATGGATATCTTAATTAAAACCATGCACCCATGCACGGGAATCCTTTGATCACTCGCGCACTTGGGGGCCCACCCTCACAAAATCTCCGAGTACGACCATCTGTACGACCCTGCCCCAAAAATAAAACCTAACTAATATGCAGAAGGATGAGACCACTAACCTGGCTCTCGCAACTCCTGGATTGGCTGGCTCAAACTCTTGGAATCTCCAAATCTCCTCTAAACACCTCTCGTGAACTCACTATGAAAGCAGGTACAAATGAGGTGGCATTATGGGCTCTACAACTATATATAGTCCCTTTTGCCAAACTTCCATGCTTAGTTACATGAGATTATATAAACCATTCTCTGATCTGTCTTCAGCCACAAGATCAGGATCTTTCCACCAACATAGCCACATTCCCTAGGTCACCATCCATCCTCGGCCCTAGGGGAGAATGTTTCTCACATCACACCCAAGTACGCATGCCCGTGTTCAACATTATCGAATAACTCTTATATGTTTTTTATCTTCAGATATTGTTCAGATCATGTATTTGGTTTTTATGTGTGAAAGCACTTGGTCATCACACATCGACGCAACCCCTTCAGGTATATGATTGACATTGGCATGTAATCATTCCCTCTAAATATCGATTACATCTCCGAGTCACACCCTTCGACGTTTTCCTATAGGAACCTCACAACCGACTCTGCAGTACTATCACCTCCACCTCATTTCAAGTACTATGTCCCGGTAGGATTCTCCCTCACATGAGTTGTCCCATTCATAGTCCCCTTTGGCACTTTGACACTCATGCTACTTTCAACCCCTAGGGAGGGGAATCCCGATATTCATTCGCATGTTTGAGAATCAGCCACATAATTCTTCTCCTCATTATGTTAGCCTTCCCAATGGACTCCCAGGATCTCTCATTATGGTTTCACTTTGAATACACCCCCGCAGTATCATTAAACCTTCCATTCCCTCCACAATCAGTTTTCCCATCTGCAAATTTCCCTCCATTCATTTACCTCATATAGAAACCCACCCATGGCCCCCCCACCCTCCACCAGTTATTCCTCCAACTTGTTCCCTCATAGGCAAAGCCATGTTTCACCGGGGCACCCATTTCTGTATCTGCACATTTATCCCACCTGATTCTTTATTCATTTGGTAATTGTACAAAACCTTTATTTTCATCATTTACATAGCTTTTGTTGTCTCCTTTAGAAACCTTCATTTCCCAGAAAATCAACCCCTGTCACCCTTGATTGAGGCATTCCTTTACATTTTACTCTTGTTGACATCGTCCATAAACCTCGAGTATCGCACAGTCGAGATACCACCAATATCTGAGTTTGTCCACTTTGTCATGCCCCTGGCACAATTTAAACCCACGTCTAGTCGTCCCCCTAACGCTAGACCCAGTTTCACGGTTGCTGTCACTCATACTTCACAAAAACCCCCAACCAAGGGAAGTATTGCATCTCACCACATATTGACTTTGTCCTTGCCCCTCATCAGTTCCTAATCTCATACTGTAGATTTCTTGAATCCCTTTCTATCGACATCAACACAGTTTCTAGAAGGGCGATAGTATCTTGACTCTCATTACCTTTACAATGAGGATTCTCAGACGAAACAGGAAGAACCATCATTGCATTCTGTTGTTGTTGACCCCCATAACATTCGACTTCAACACAATATCATGTTACGGTGGGTCTTACCTTGCGACTATTGCAATTGTTTTATACTAGACGACAACCTCTAAAATTTGTTGGGCTCTCAATGCCTGTGAGTCATCGACACTCCTTCCAAGTGTCATCGCCTCTTTTCAGAGTATCTTCACCATCAACATTGTCATATTCCATTATCAAACCACCCCAGAGGGCACTGCAGTCATCTAGATTAGCATACAACTTCAATTATTGTCTTACACATTTTGAGTTACATGACACGAGCATGGGGCACGCCCACCTTGTTTGTATACAATTTTTATTTTTCCACACCTAACGAAAGGTTTGGGTCCCACAGGTTCCCCTCTCCCTCCAATGGGTTTCTCTTGCAATTCCTCTCAACACTCTTTGTTACAATGGCACTCTCAGTAGAATAAATACTGATGTATTTTGGATATACGTAAGTTTCTAACCTCACACATCAAGGGGAATCTGTTATCACTAAAATTTCGTCCGCAAATGGTTACAGAAATCCAACATCTCCAAAACACCTGTTAGTTCATTCATGGCCCAAACAATGTATTTCCAAAAGGAAAACTATACAACTGGTTATAAAATTAGCATGGGCTCAGAATATAAAGGAAGCACGCACACGTGTGTTAGTCAAAAAATGTCGGAAAGCTCATATGCGCGACTGTGTACGCAAAACTCTACGCACACCTAAGAACCACGCATTTATTATTCTGGTCGGCCTCCCACCCACTTCTGGTTCAACTCCTAAGTTGATTTGACCCTTGAATCCGAACTGAATCCGACTGGGGGTTGGTCAAAGATCTAAGGGTGCCCTAAAGGCCCCCTTGTTCATACTAAAGACCAGTTGGATAATGCCTCAAATATTTACTATAAAAAGAGGCCATGGGTGCACTATATTTTCAAGAATCTATTTGTATTTTTATGCTTCCTCTATTCTCCTACAAGGAACCTCTTTCCTTCTTGGAGCATACTAGCATCATTTCAATGAGCCATTCTCCTCACCTCTTGAGGGATTGAGCTTTGGATTTCTTCACCATTTATTTTTTTAGTTTTCTATTTGTAAATAGAGCTCTCACATAGCGGATTCAAGAGATCTCCCTTGGAGTAAGAGGGGACCCATAAGTCTCCCTTTCTCTTTGGTGTTTTCCCACTAATACAATCTATCCAATGGTGGCATGACTATTGGTCAATTGTGTGATTTATTTTGGTTCTAATTTCCTTATGCACTTTAGTTTCATTTCTTTAGTTGTTATTATCTTATTTATTTATTTATTTTTCTTGATGTTTCTAACTCTTGCACTAACTTATGTCCTGTTCAGCCGACCCAACTGGACTTGCAAGTGTCCCTCTTTTGCTCATTCAAGTGATGAAAAGGATACAACATTAGCAGCCAGGAACCCAAAAAAAGGTGAAACTTGGATAGAGTGTAGATTATATGTATATAAAGAAACCCAATTGAGCTCCTACGAAAAATCCAATGGATTAGGTGTGAAATTGCACAATTACAGCGCAGAGTTGCGACAAGTTGAAGAATGAACAAACAAATTAATGGGCAATTTTCAAATAGCCATAAATTTCGTCTCAAGACTCGGAATTGAGCACGGGAGTAGGTGTTGGAAAGGTATTGGACAGTGGAATCTAAATATCCACTAAGAAAATTTATTTGGGCATTCAATTTTTCAAGAAATCAGAAGAAGGAATTCTGATATTTTATTGAACCAAAATGGTTCATATTTTCATGAAATTACTGAAACAGTTAGCCTGGCAAAGTTTTGTTGGTTGCACATTTTGCAGATTTAACAACAACTATATCAGTTCAATATCAACACAGAGTCCATAGTAATGGAAGAGGAATAAGGAAATTACATCCAGGAAGATGAAGTCAGAGGGATGGATGTCCATTTGGGCATTGAAGGAACAAACTCCAATGGACATGGAGAAGGAAGGGATGAAAACATGAACATGGTAGAGACCATTAAAAATATGAAGAAGGATGCACAAATACATAAAGATGATAATTAAAGGCTTATGAGAGCCAAGGAGCAACAAGATGAATTCAACATGAAGTTAATGCAGAGCTTGAACATAATAGAAAATAAATTGGATAAGGAGAGTTGTTCATGAAAATCAAGAAGTCACAGGTACCCTGGTGAGAAAAGAAGAACAATAAGTGTTAGCAGACATCACCATCACTCCCCGAGGTATTCCAATAAGAGAGAAGACAATAGATAAAGGCCATCCTCTGTCAGAAAGCATAAGAGGTCCGGGGTGGATGAGATATGAGGAGAAATGAACAAAATAAAACCTCCTACATTTGATGGTGAGCAAAATAAGGATGAAGATGCAGAGACATGGTTGTTGGGCATGAGAAAGTATTTTCAATTGCATAATTATTCTTCTCATGTAGAAGGTAGAATTTCTATCTATCAACTCAAGGGAAAGGCATCCATGTGGTGGTATCAACTTGTGCAAGTGAAACACATTAAAGATAAAAGTGTTACATGGAGGGAATTAAAGAAGTATTTTGAGAAGAAATACTTGACTAAGAGATACTATGAAAAGAAAATGAAAGAGTTATTTGAAATCATGCTTGGGAGTATGACCATAGATGAATATGAGAGAAGGTTTTTATAACTATTGAAGTATGTCTCTTTCATAAAGGATGAGACAGTTAAGATTCAAAGGTATTTGAGTGGATTTGCATCATTCATCAGTGACAAAATATAGTATGATGATCCAAAGACATTGGAGGGGACCATAAGGCGAGCTAAATGCCTATATGATCAACAAAAAGCAAGGCCAAATTTCCAAAAATCTTGGGAAGACAAAAAGAAATTCAAGATGGATCAAAGGAAGAAGGTATATAAGCCACCATTCTTCTGAAATAATCCTCAGGGTCAACTAACTTCTAGAGAACCCAGAACGATTGAGACAGGGGGTCAAAGGCCAAGGCAACCACCTATTCAATGTTGGGGTTGAAAGGAGATCATATGTTCAAATATTGTCCTCACAAAGGTGAAAAAGTGAGGATTTTTCACAATGTTCAACAAGATGAAACAGTAGAGGACATGGGAAGAAATGTACAAAGGATCTATGCAACCCTGGAAAACAAGAAAGCAGAGTATCAATCATATATGATTGAAGTGGAAGGATGATCAACAACCAAACCATTTCTATTTTAATTTTTTCAGGAGCTAGTCATAGTTATATAGATCCTATGATGGTGGAAAGTTTTCATTTGCCAAGAAACAAGCATGGAAAATATTGGTTGGTGTAGCTAGATACTGGAGCCAAAAGAAAAATTAATGAGATGGTTAAGTCATGTCTTATGGACATGAATGGACTGAACACCAAGGAAGAGTTGACCATCTTTCCTTTAGGTTCTTATGATTTCCTAATTGGGATGGATTGGTTGGATCAACATCATTCTATCCTATACTATCATAACAAGGAATTTACTTGCTTGGATGAGGAAGGGAGTCTAAGGAAAGTGCATGGAATTCCCAGGGCAGTAACCATCAGAGAAATTTCAGCATTGCAGCTGAAGAAATGTTACAGGAAAGGTTGTCAAATATTTGCAGCACATATGGAAGAGACACCTAAATATAAGGTGAAAAATATTGAAGATTATGTAGTCTTGGAAGATTTTGAAGATGTGTCCAAGGAGGTACAAGGTCTACCCCCAAAGAGAGATATTGATTTCTCTATAAATTTAATTCCTAGAGCAGCTCCAGTGTCAAAGACTCCTTACATAATGAGTAGACCAGCGCTGAAGGAGTTGCAAATGCAGCTTGAAGAACATATGAAGAAGGGGTATATATTCCCAAGTGTGTCACCTTGGGGTGCCCCCAGTTTTTTTCATGAAGAATAAATATGGGACATGAATATTGTGCATTTATTTCAGACAGTTGAATAAAGTGAATGTTAAGAATAAGTATGCTCTGCAAAGGATTGATGATATTTTTGATCAATTGAAATATGAAAAGATATTTTCAAAGATAGATCTTAGGTCAGGACACCATTAGGTAAGGATTAAGGAGGAATATATCAGCAAGACCGCCTTTAGGACAAGGTATGGTCATTATGATTTCACAGTGGTGCTTTTTGGGTTGTCAAATGCACCAGCTATTTTCATGTGCTTAGTGAATGGTGTTTTCCGAGAATATTTAGACAAGTTTGTCATTGTCTTTCTAGATGACATTATTATATATTATAAGTCAGAAGAAGATAATGAGCATCATTTGAGGATGGTGTTGCAAGCATTAAGAGAGCATTGGTTGTATGCCAAATTGACCAAGTGTTCGTTTTATCAAAAGAAAATTCATTATCTGGGACATATCATTTCAAAGGATGGGATCGCAGTGGATCTTGAGAAGATAGAATCCATTAGAGAATGTTCATATCCAAAGAATGTGACAGAGGTCAGATCATTCATGGGCCTTGCAAGATACTATAAGAGATTCATTGAAGGATTCTCAAAGATTGCACACCCAATCACTTCCTTGCAAATAAAGGGTGTGAAGTTTAAGTGGACATTGGATTGTGAAAACAATTTCCAACACTTGAAAGAATTATTAACAAGTGATCCAATACTAAGGATTGCAGACCCAAATGAAGACTTCATTGTATGCACAGATGCATGTAAATAAGGACTTGGTGGAGTCCTCAGTCAAAATGGATTTGTCATATGTTTTGAATCAAGGAAGTTGAAGGATCATGAAAGACATTATGACAGTCATGATTTGGAGATGACATCCATAGTGCATGCCTTGAGGAAATGGAGACACTACCTCATGGGGAAAAGGTTTGATCTCAGGATAGACCAAAATGGTCTGAAATATTTATTTGATCAGCCAACTCTAAATACTAGGCAAAGAAGATGGCTAGAATTTCTATGTGAATATGACTTTGATATAAAGCATAACAAGGGAAAAGAGAACAAAGTGGCTGATGCACTCAATAGAAGAGTGCATGAAATGCATGCTACAACCATTAGCATGTACCAATCATATTTGAAACATAGAATTATAGAGGTTGCCAAATCAGACTTGCAATAAAAGGAATTAGTGGAAAAATTACAGCAAGGTAATTTGCAGCAAAAAATTGAAGAACACAAGCTAGATAATGATGAAATTCTCATGTACAGGGGAAAAATTTATGTACGAATTGAAAAATATGATATTGAGAGAAATGAATAATGTACCTTATGTTGGGCACCCAGGTTATCAGAAAACCACTGCATTTGTCAAGGGCCAATATTATTGGCCAGACTTGAAGAAAGAAGTTGCAGATTTTATTGCGAAATGTTTGGAATGTCAAAAGGTAAAAGCTTAGCATAGACACCTAGCTGGTTTGCTACAACCATAACCCATTCTTGAGTGGAAATGGGAAGTTGTAACAATGGATTTCATCACCAAACTTCCTAGAACAATCAAGCAACATAATTCTATCATGGTAGTGGTGGATAAGCTTACTAAAGATGCCCATTTTATTCCAGTTAAGCTCACTCACAAGGCAGCCAACATTGCTGATGTTTATATGAGATAAATTGCTAGATTACATGGCATACCCAAGACAATTGTATCTGATAGAGATCCAAAATTTACCTCAAAATTTTGGAAAGGATTATTTAATGGATTTGGGACAAATTTGAATTTTAGTACAACTTATCATCCAGAATCAGATGGACATACAAAGAGGGTGAATCAAGTGATTGAGAATATGTTGAGGATGTATGTGATGGATAAACATTCAAATTGGGAGGACTACCTACACTTGGTAGAGTTTTCTTATAACAATGGGTACCAAACATCTTTAAAGATGAGCCCATTTGAGGCACTTTATCAAAGAAAGTGCAACACAACAGTAAGCTGGGATACCCTAGCAGATAGAGAAGTGGTTGGGCTAGATTTACTCATGGAAATGGAGGAGAAAATGTTGAAAATAAAACAAAATTTAAAGGCCACTCAAGACAGGCAGAAAAGCTATGCTGATAAGGGAAGAACTCACAGGGAATTTAAAGTTGGGGACCATGTATTCTTGAAAGTGAAAGCCAACAAAAGTTCCCTTAAGTTGGGAAATTGTTCAAGGTTGGGAGCTCGCTTTTGTGGGTCATTTGAAATCATAGAGAGGATTGGTCCAGTAGCTTATATGATTACATTTCCTGCATCTATGTCTGTTCATAATGTATTCCATGTATCATTTATAAAGAAATATATACCTGATGCTAATAATGATATTGATTGGAATGTGATTCAGGTGGAGCAAGAAGGTGCTTTTCAGGTGCATCTGGTATGCATTCTGGACCGAAAAATAAAATAGGTCCAAAATCGAGCCATAGGGATTATAAAGGTCCAATGGACCTGGTATGGTCCTAAGGACGCTACTTGGGAGCATGAGGATGCAATGCGAGAAGAATAGCCACATCTTTTGAGGATTTTTGGAATTTTGTTGTGAATGAGTACATAATGCACTGAGGACAATGCATAAATAAGGGGAGGGGATTGTAATATCGCTAGGATGAACCCAATTGTAATGTAAATGAAAATGTACTTAAGCTGGTGAGTTGTTTGATATCATTTTTGTATGTACCTTTCATGGCATAGTGCGCGCATGTACTGTGCAGTAAAATGAGGAAGTGTGCACATTCCAGGATACCGTGCGCAACAACTTAAGTGCGCGCTATTTTGAGGCCAAGGAACCTTTGTGTATATGCTGTGTTTTATAGGCTGGTGAGACAATTTTGTGATTATTAGGCCAAAGAGCCTATATGTTAAAGGCTAGTGTGAATTATTTTGTATATGTCTCAACATTAATATAAAATACTTCGTTGTGCGCAGACCAACCATGATAAAAGAGTATGGGGGACTAAAATCCACTAGTTAGGGAAAGGGAGGGGCTAAAAGTTAAGGAAAAGGGATAAGCTAGGGAGCTTATGCCAAAAAGGAATATTATATTAATATTTATTAAAGTATAAATTATGGATAACTATTTTATCCTAAGTTCTAAAGATGGGGACAAGTGGGCCAAAGTAGCTCCCAACATGACAAGTGTCAAGTTGGGGACATGCATACATATTGTTTGGACTTAGTTCATTTCCCATCATTCTTGCCATCATGATTCCCATATTTCCTTCCATCATTCAGTCATCCAGTCAATCATCCATGAGCATTCACTCATGTAGTCAGCTATCCTCCATACTTCCTATCGTTGTACCAAAACTCGTATCCATAACCATAACCATTTGTGTAGCTGGTTAGCTTGGGAGTTGTACTGAAGAAGCGGGTTTTTAGGCCCGTGGGATATTGAATAGGTGGGTTGTCAAGCCCATGAGAAATTTCTCTCTGGTTGAGAGAATTACTAGGGAATTGATTCCTTAAGGTGATAAACTACAAGTACAGGGCTCTCAGACTTCCTGTTCGGCCTGTTGCTGAAGCCCAGAAAGGAAGTGGGGCAGTTGAAGGACTGTTGAGTAGAGAAGAGGAACACTTTCTAGGTGGAACATGCATGTGGGGAATGAGGGAATGTAGGCTATTAGTTTGAGTTGACACGCGTGACAGAGTCTTTCTTGTTGTCTATGAACCATTACCCTTGTTAGGAATCCCTTTACCCGGGTGGAGTTTAGTCCCAACTCGGGGCTAACCCACTGCTGAGAGTGATGAGAAGTTTGGTCTAAGGCTGGGAGGTTTGTGGAAGGTCTGCATGCAGTTGGTTATATTCTTACCAAGATAAGTGTCAAATGTGTGATAAAATTACATGCTGCATTGTTATTTATGTGTTTATCCTATGCATGGTTATAACTGTCTGTGTGTTTATGAGTATTTCCTGTATATGTTGCATGTCTATGTTTACTGTTATTTAGGTATGAATTTGTGCTTTTACATAATGTATTTTTCTGTTTACATTTTATATGTGAAGTTCAACAAAGGTTCTGTGTGTATATGTTTTAATTGCATGCAGTTCAAAAAATTTATGTGTCATAGCTTAGTTGGATGCTGGCTATGTTACAATATGTTTCGCAGAGAGAATGAAAGAGTTTCTCTTGTGTATCAGGGCCAGGCCTGGGTGGCCAGGGATGCTACACCACATCACATGTTACCACATTCAGAAACTTAAATGAAATTTCAAACTTTAATGTGCATTGATTTGTTATGTGCAATTTATGGTTTTTGCTTGTCCATTTAAGTGTGTAAGGCTTATGATGCATATGAGTGTTTAATCCCAATTGTTTAAGAAATTCCTCTAAAATCAATTTAGATTGAGATCCACTATCTATAAATGTGTCGACCTTAGTATGCCTCATTATGACCCTTAAGTGAAACAATTTATTTCTAGAATCAAATCCATCACCAATTTTACCTGCCAAACCAACCGATGAGACTTTAGATTCATCACCTGAATCCAATCCTAAGTTTGTTGGTCATGATGTTGTTGCAACTGTTTGCCTCCCTTTATTCTCTTTGAAACAATTCGGTCTTTTATCGAGATTCAATTGCCAACAATGGTCCTCATCATGCCCTTCTTTCTTGCAATGCTTGCAAGAGGGATTCTCTTCCTTTCTCTCCATTGAATTTTCCTTCTTGCCATTCCATTTCCTTTTGTCCTCTTTCCTTGAAGACGATTCCCGTGATACACCAACCCATATTTTCCTTACTTCATTGTATGTCACTTGAACATAAACCTCATCAAGATTAGTAGGTCCAAACATGAATACAGTGTTGTGAATATGTGCAGGTAAATCTCCTATATACTTGATAAGCATTTCTTGGGTATGTAAAGGAATGTCTAACATTAATGCCATTTTACGAAGTCCATATGTGTATTCTTGCACTGTTTATCATTTTGTTAGTTTCAGAGATTGCCATTCAATTAAATACTTTGTTTTATAACCCAAAGGATAGAATTGCTTTCTAAGTGTAGAAACAAAACTTTTCCATAATGGAAATATATTACCCACTTGTTGTGTGCCATTTTCAACTTTCTTTGCCACTAGATGAGTGTTATGCCTGCAAGTCTAAGTGATGCCAACTTGATTTGAGTTTCCTCATCCTTGATTTGTTGCACAATGCAATAAACCTCCATCTTTCTGACCCAATTATCAAGTCTCTCTGCATTAACTTCACCATCATACATTGGTAATTCGAATTTAACATCAAGCTTAAGTAAAGACATTTCTTGTTTATGTTTATGGACATGTTTTCTTGCTATGGATTTAGAACTTGAACTTGAAGAAGAAGAAGATGATGGAGAAGAAGGAGGTGAAGGAGGAATTTGAGGAGGATCCTCTCCTTCTTCACTTTTAACCTTTGAAGATTCACCTAGATTCAGTCTCTTCCATTCCAAGTAATCCTGATACAAAACCTTCATCATCTCTGACATGGCGAAGAAATGTTTTTGAAACGCTTTCTCATCATGAGAAAGTCCCTCTTCCGATGCCATCTTCTCACTTTGAGAAGTTCTCTTTCTCAATACAATCAATGTATTCTCTTCAATAATATCACCTCCAACATGATTCAAATTTTCCCTGGTAATCATGCAAACTCAAAAACCAAACGTCAACTAGCTCTGAAACCACTTGATCCGAAAAGATATTTTAAACGACAATGGTTGAGTTATTTTGCATGAGCTAAATTACCATTTAGGAAATGAATGAAAGAGGAATAATTAGAGATTCAACATGACAACCATATAAAGATACACAGATCTGGAAATAAGAATGAAGAACATCAAACGATAAACATCAAAGTGATAACGTAGTTCGACAATCTTGCCTATGTCTCCGGGACTTTGTCTCAGTGGGTGAGGCTTTCTTATTTCTGTTCAAATCTTTAAAAGGACATAATAACAGAGAAAAAAGGATTAAAAACTAATCTAGTCTTGGTCTACTATATCTCTAGAACCCCCAAAAATTAATGGCACTGAAATCAGATGAACGAAGCTCCCATAAATGGCCTGCAAAGGTTCTCTCCTCAATGGCTTCCCTGCATAAAAATGGCTTTGGCTTGGAAATTATTCAACATTTATCTATTATGAGCCTCCTCTCATGGCTTCAAGATCGTCTGGTTTATATAGACTAGGAGTGGGTAACAACCTCCCAACTTCTCCCCAAGATCTGGCCACAAAAAGGGCCCAAGATCCTCCAATATTGGCTAAAATATCTCAAAACTGCTGAATAAAATCAACAAAAATTATAATATAAGGTTGAAAACCAATTTTTGGCACATAATAGGGTGCAACCCCCTTCCTCCACTCTTCTGGTCATGTGGGATCCTGCCATGTGGCCTAGAGCTGGTCCTTAGCCCCTATGGTCCTGGCCCTTAGTTGCATCGTTAGCCATGTGGCCTGGTTCCTATTCTCCATGCGCAAATAAGTTGTTTATCCCCCTGGGCATGAGCCTTTGGTTATGATACTTGGGGATAACCAAAAATATATGCACCTAAACAAATAGTGGAGTCTGGGTCATACGGTAGAGGTTCGCGCTTAAAGGAGGAGTCGGGTGCTACACCATGGAAATAACCTTGTGCGCACAAAACAGTAAGAGTATGGGTCATATGTGATCGGTCACATGATATGATTTATGGTTTGTGCCGGGGGTTGGGGCCTAGCCTGAACCCCTTTCTCGGCCATTCCAAACAACACATAACTTTAAATACAAGTGGCACCATATGGTGTTAAGAACCACCAAGTAGGCGGACTGGTAGACTAGACTACGTGAAGTCTTGGTGCCCATAGAGGTCATGGGTTTGACAGCCATGAACCCATAAGATTTTTTCATACAACCATTGAACCAATAAATGGGTGCCACATGGAAGCCTAGGACTCGGCTAGATGGCACCTTCTCATTTTTCCACAAACCAACCACGTGTCAGGACCCCATTCGTCCACCTATACTTTCCCAGTCAACACCTGTCCTTGTTAGCTATGAGTCCAATCAACACCACATGTCATATGGACCTGCCATGTCAGCCCATGTCATGTGTCATACAGACTTGCCATGTCATCCCATGCCACATGTCATATGGACCTACCACGTTAGCCCATGCCACATGCCACCCTTGTAGTGGTGACACATGTCACTGTCTGATTTGTCCACCTGTCACCATCAAATGCCCATGTCAGCACCAACATACCCTGCCATGTCAGTTGTATGGCCATACGACCTATATAGTCAGCTGCCACGTCTGCACTGTAAAGACTGTACAATCAACATCTGTTTTTGCCTGTTTGGCCAAATGAACAGACCACGATATATTTCACATACGACATTCATTTGATCCCTTTCAAGTTGCATTGGGTTTGTATCGAAGAGACCTACGCACACATCCATTTTGAAGCCATTCTAAGCACTTTGATTTTTAGGCCTTCTTGGACGCATTTTGGTCCTAAGATCAAATTCTGGATCAATGGGACCCAATGGTTGGAATCCCAACCGCACCTGAAAGGGGCTGTGGCAAATTGAGATATGAAGGGCTCGGTTGTATCTATGTTGAACATAGGGGAGACTCTCATCCCATGTGTGAGGGTGCTTGGAATTATACATGCACAATATATGCACGATCATTTGATTTACAACCTCGATTTGGCCATCTATCTGGGGGTGGAAGGTCATGGATTTGGTGAGCTTGGTGTCTAGCAGTGACCAGAATATTGACTATAACGTGCTGAGAAATTGACTTTCCCAATCTGAGATAATGGTTTGTGGGATATAAAAATGTACCTAGACTTGCTCAAAGAAGATCTTGGCAGTGGCCTCTGCTATGATGCTATTCTTGTAGGCGGCTAGAATTGCCATCTTAGAAAAGTGATCCACAACCACAAAAACACAGTCATTGCCCTGCTTGGCGGTTGGGAGGCCCGACATGTATTCCATTGAGATTTATTCCCATGGTCTATTAGGAGTAGGAAGAGGGGTGTACATGCCCTATTTCTTAATGGCCGATTTGGAAATCACGCAGGAAGTGCAAGACCTGATATACTTGTTGACCTCCTGTCGAAGTTTTGGATAGTGTAAATGTTTTTGCAACATTTCCACTGTCGTTTTGATGCCGAAGTTTCATGCCACCCAACTGTAGTGGGCTTCTCAGATCAACTTCACTTTCTCTCTTGATGGAACACATATATGGTTCAGATGGCACAACAACCCATCCTGAAAATGGAAATTAGCGATAACTGCGTTTGCGCCCAACATTTGGCAGGTGGTGGCAAAGTCTGGGTCTATCTCTTATAGTTGGGGCCATACAGAGGTCTCATGTATGTAAGAGTCTAGCACCATGGTGGGTTCCGTGACTGGAATTTTACTGAGGAAATCAATGACGCGATTGGTTTTTTTCGTTTTATACTTTATATTGAGGTGGAATTACTACAAGTACATGGACCACTTCTGATGGTCGTCATTCTGCAATTTTCCTTGTGTCTGCATGAACTACAGTGGCATATGATCAGTGTGGATGACTGTCTCCTTCCCAAGAATGTAAAGTCTCCACTGGTGGTAGGCTTGCACAATGAAGTACATTTATTTTTCATAAGTAGGGTACTTGCGGACAACATATGATAGTGTCTCACTATGATAGGCCACGGGGTGGTCATGCTGAATGAGAATGATGCCCACAACATAGTTTGAAGCATTTTTCTTGATCTCAAAGGGATACTACAGGTCCGGTAGTGAAAGTACTGGGGATGAGCACAAGCGCTACTCCAAATCATCGAACACTTGTTGTTGGGACTGGCCCCACACAAATTTATCCTTACCATCGCCCCTAGTTACTTGGATGAGGGCCCATGCAATCTGTGAGAATCCTGACATGAACCTGCGGTAGAAATTGGCAAGGCCCAAGAAGCTTCAAAGGTTAGTGAGTGTGGTTGGGGTTGGCCAGTCTGAGATGACTTGGTTTTTGGCTAGATCCACATGTATTCCATGTTGATCAATCATGTAGCCTAGGTAATGAACCTTGTCCATGCCGAAGGATCATTTTTTGAAGTTGGCGTAGATTTGGTGCTGTCGCAGGGTGTGCAAAACCTACTTAATATGTTGCAAGTGTTTTTCCCAAGTCTTGTTGTAAATGAGGATGTCATCCAGATACACCACTACAAAAGTATTGGTGAATGGTCACAAGATATCATCCATCATCCTCATGAAAGTGGCTGGAGAATTTGTCAAATCAAAGGGCATGACCAACCATTTAAAAATACCTTCCTTTGAATTGAAGGGAGTCTTCCATACATCTGTTTGTTCTATCAGGACCTGGTGCTAGCTAGACTTTAGATCAATCTTACTGAAGCATTTGGTCCCCATGTTTTGATCAAGGAGATCATCGATTCGGGCAATTAGGTACCAGTTTCTAACTGTAATTTTATTTAGGGCCTGGTAATAAATGCAGAGTCGCTAGGTTCCATCTTTCTTTTGTACTAGCACGATTGGGCTCCCGCACGGCAATGATATGGGACAAATATGCTCCTTGTGAAGAATTTCTTGGATCTGCCACTTGATCTCCTCATTCTCTAACAGAGAGTTGCAATAGACTAGCCCATTGGGAACTGGTGCATCGGGGGTCAGATCGATGGGGTGCTTGACCTGATAGTGCAGAGGAACCCTGGTAGTTGAGGAGAAGATATCTGAGTATTCTTCCACGACCTTATCCACTTTCTTATGCTGTGTGGAGAGGTCGGACGTGGAGACCCTGGATGTCGCTATGATATTTTGTTCATTCTGAGAGAGAATCATGACGAAGACAAACTTCCCTATATGAGAGATGAGCTTTCTTCATTGCTTGGAAAATATCAAGGAAATAACACTAGGTGGGACTGCTTCAGGTATCCTGTACAATTTCTTGTTGAAAGTAATAATAACACTGCGAGGCCTAGACTCATATACAACATGACATTTCCATAAATATAGTTGGCCCAAAAGAACATTACAAACCTCGAGAGGGGAAACATCACACAATACCTCATCTTTGAAGGGCTTGATGTCGTATGACATGCGACATTGTTGTCTAACGCGGATGTCGCTTCTTTGGCAGAGCCATCCGATGATGTAGGGCTGCGGGTGTGGTGTTGTCAATAGGGCAAGTCACTTGAAAACCTCTGGTGAGATGAGGTTCTTTTGTCTACCACTATCAATGATGAAGTGCAATGGGTTACCCTTCACCCACATATGTGAATGAAAATGTCGCTTGCCTCCCTCTGGCTCATCTAGTTCACTGGGTTGGAGCTTGGTTGTAGCAATGGTAGCACTGGGTTCTGAATCTATGATATTTTTCCCACTTTCTGGTTCTAACTCATAGTCAGAACTCGCATATGATTTAGAGGATTTCACGTCATCCACCAGCGACTGGATCGAGCGACAATCAACAGTGTTATGCTAGGGGCTCTTATGGAAGTCACACCACTTCCCAGTATCTTTCTTTGTATTTCCAGTGTCCTTCTTTTCTTGCAGCCTAGACTGGTTCTCCTAAGGTTGTCCTTCTTTTCTCTCTCATTTTTTCTACGGGTTGGGGGCACCCTTTCCTATATTTTTCTGTCTGGGGTTCCTAGGCCCAAATTGCTGCGTCTTTGTTTTGAGCTTTTGCTCAATTTTGACGGCATATCGGTAGGCTGGGCCCAAGGATGAGATGTCTAGAAACTCCATTTCAGCTTGTATGTATCGATGCATACTACCTCTATACTTGAGCATGATATGTCACTCATAGTATTTAATACCCATCTTGGTGCACAAGGAATGGAAGATATTTGTGAACTCGGGCACCACTTGGTCTCTTTCTTGTCGCAGCATGGTCCATTTTGTGTATAGGTCGTCATAACTTTCAATAGGGTAGTATTTTTCTTTAATAACATCCCTAAAGGAATCCCAGGTGACTATGACTGTAAATAATTAGGGTTCCTATTTTTCTTTTTCTCACAGAATGTTTCCAACCAATCTTTGACATGGGGGATGGCTTTGAGGAGCACAAAAGTGATCTTTTCTCTATTTGAGAAGTTATGGACAGAGAAATACCCTTCTAGCGGATTCAACCATTTTTCTACCATATTTGCATCTATATGACCTTCAAATATAGGAATATCGAAGTTGATTCATACCTTGAAGGGAACGACGCTTCTGTTTGAGGAAGATGCGTCACCTATTGGTAGTCGCCGAAGGATTTGCACAAAACTATCCATCATCTCTTTCCTCTGTTGCGTGAGGGATTCCTCGAGAAACATTTTTAAGGGATCTCTTGTCCTGTAATATTTATTTTCTTATGGCATGAGAGGTCATTTGGGTGTGTGAGAGATTTTGACCTCAAGAGAAACAAGCTCGAGACCCAATTCTTTGTACTTTGACCTCGTTGGGGACATGCAAGAACGACAAGGAGAAACCGCTCTAATACCACTGATCCAGAATATATTTGCAAAATTAAATGAATACATATTATTATCAAAATATTCTTAACATATAATAACAGATATATAGTAAAACTGGTTTCTATTCAATAAGTAAATAAGCTGAAACTGTAAAATGCAGCGGAAATAAGCTTGCTAGAATGGTGGCGGCTTATCTCTGAGAAGAGATGTGATGACTAACTGCATTCGCAAGAAGATGATTAAAATGAGGCTCTGAAGGCATTTTTACAATAAACAGGAATTTCAAAAATCCTAGACATCCAAAAAACCTAACCCTAGGAGATGAAGCGCCAACAGTCATGTGGGCCCCATTTGGGTAAGTTAGTACATCAACTTCCCGAGGTTGTAACTTTTGCATACTATCTCCGTTTTAGGCGTACAATATCCCGTCAGAAAGGTCTATATGAGGACTACATATTTTGTTGCTATAATCATGGTGAGTCCTAAAAAATGTTGTTGAGGGCCTCAAAATGACCCCGCAAGTGAGGGACCCAAAAACTAGGGAAAAAATGCCAAACTGGAAAACTGCCAAAATGAGCCAGTTGGAATAGGTGGGATCCCACTGAAATCCATCTGGAATAGGTGGGATCCCATTGAGACATAGTCACTTAAAATATTTCTTCAATAATTGTCGCAGGAAGTGGAAGTACATAGTGCGACAATCAAGGATCATCGCAGGATGTGAAAAATACACAGTGCGACGTCGTCGCATTGGTTTTCACAACAGGGTGCGACGATGACTGAAAATGAAGGAAAAATGACCAAAAAACAGAAATTTCCAATGAACTTTCATGACCATGGAGTCAACATGGATCACCCAATGACTCAGAGAATGAAAAATCAACCAAAAGCAGGGAAGCCAAAAGAAAAAAAGGAAGCAAAGACCAAAATAGGATGTTCCCCAGTATTGTCTCCAATTTTGTTATCGGACAAATTAGTAAGTGCTAACATAAACTAATATCCCTTACTTCAACAAGAAATTAGAACAATGCATAGAAAAATACAAGCTTCTCCTTAGATTTCATTGTAATGTAAACTAGTTCAATGAGGGACAAATGACATACCATTTAAGCGTCATTTGATCCTCGCTAGTGTCGTCCTTGCTCCATCCTTGGATTGGTGGGATGTTGAACCTATTAAGAAGCACAAACCAATAAAGAGAGAGAATATATATATATATATATTCTAAAGAAATCTATGCATAAGATTAAGGAGTTATACAATAAAAATGGAGACACTTTTATAGGGAAGAAATGTATCACTGCATTATATTGATGAAAGTGGAGAAATAAACCTATGCCTTGATGTTGAAAGGTCCCTTTGAATGGACCTTTTCTTCAACACAAACACCTTTTATCCAATGATTTTTATGAAGAGTATTCACAACCTGACTTGGGAAGCTAAAGAAAAGCTATCACAAGTACAATCTTCAACATAATTCTTCATGCATAAGCCAACCTAACTTTTCCCATGAGAGATCCTTCTTTATATAGAGTGAATAGGGATGGATGAAGAGATTAGGATAATCCCACTAAATCAGATAAGTGAGTGAGATCCAAACTGATCGGAGGCCACCTCATCCTTCCGAAGATTCCATTCTAGAACCTTCAAGAATTTCACCTTTTTCCTTTGTTTGAGCATCATCGCACCCTAAACACAAGCAACATGCGATGACGCCGCAGTCCACTTTGGTGCAACATGCGACGATTAGGGATCGTAACATGCTTATCATCTGACAAGGTGTGATGATCTTCTTTGGTAGGGTTTATGTGAAAGGAGAGATGATTCTATTTCTAGGGAGAAAGTATTATTTCTTCAGTAGCTTTAGGGAGAAGAGGAGTAAGCCATACACATATCATCTATGATCACATGGGTGACCAAAATAATGTGTAACAACGGTCAAGGAACAATATTACCCTGTTGGTAACTATGATGACCAACACATGAGATGGACCAGACTGCATCAAGAGAGGGTCCAAGCAGTACCAGAGTTCACCAATACCTTCCATACCTTATGCACCAAGTTGGGTATCAAATATTCTGAGTGGAATTTGGTTTTGAAATACGGTGGGGCACTAGACAGATACATCCAAATTGAAATGGAGTTTCTGGAAATCTCATCGCTGGGAGTTTCCTATCGATATGTTGTCAAAATCAAGCAGAAATTTAGACACTAGAACAAACAAAATTTCAATTATGAAAATCTGTAACAACCAAAGTATGATAAAGATGACCCTAACAAATAGCCTCCCAAAAAATATTCCAAGCCATAGGAAAAGAAGGGTCACGGGAAGACAAATAAGGACACTGGAAAGTGGTTTGATTTCCATTAAATACACTGGCACAAAACTAATGAATTTCACTCAAAATAGTCATTGGTGGTCGAGATAAAAGACAAGGAGATAAACCTTGATTCAAAATATGATTTAGAAAATAATGGGAGAAGACAAATCATCAATGCATACCCCACTGCTACTGTCGCGACCACAAAAATTCAACCAGAAGAACCAACAGATCCTAAAGAGGGGGGCCATATCTTCCATTCACATGTGTGGGTGAATGGGACTCTGTTTCATTTCATTGCTGATAATGAAAGACAGAAGAATTGCATCTCAACAGAGGTTCTCAAACAGTTGGGATTGTCGACAACACCACACCCGCAACCATACAACATTGAATGGATTCACTAGGGACAAGATTTATGTGTCAACCAACAATTTCGATTGTCATATTGCATCTAGCCCTTCAAGGATGAGGTATTATGTGATGTTTCCCCATTGGTTGTCTGTGATGTTATTTTTGGCCAACCATATTTGTGGAAGTGCCATGCTATTTATGAGTCTCGCCCCATAGTGTCATTATTAATTTGAGGGGTCATCTCTACAGGATACTAGAGGTATTTCCAACTACTTTTCCACCTAAAAAATGGTGCAAGGTAGTATCTCATACTACAAAATTCAAATTCTTCACAGTCTATTCAAAAAGTGAACATAAGAACACCACAACCACTACAGCCTCAGTCTAAGCACCTTCTGTCCAGGAGAAGCAGATTGACAAGATTGAAGAAATACACATGGATTCCTTTTGTACATAGTCATCTCATGCAACTAGAATGGTTAAAATAATGCAACCATTCCAACCACCGGTTCATGATAGATTTCAACAAGCTAAACAATGCAACTTCTCCAGCAAGGTAAGCAACTCATCAAGATGCAGATTAAACAAAGAATTTCCCCTCTCCCCCAGGAACACAACGCAATGGAGACCATTGATTCCTAAGGAGGGATGATTGATCCAGGTGAATATTGGTGGCCACCCACCTATTCCAACTGGCTCAAAACAGTCTTCTAGAAATTTACTATTTTTGGCAGTGTTTCAGTTCCTAAATTCCTGGGGCCATTTTGAGGGCCTAAATGAAGTTTTTTTGGGATCGAGCACCTCAATGATAGCCAAAATATTTGATTCATCCCCCAAAATGAATCTCCTCAACGATAAATTACAACGAGCTTTCATGTGCCCCAAACGAAGATTGTATGCCAAAGTTACACCCCCGGGAAGTTGATACACCAAACTACCCAAAACGGGGTCCACAAAACTATTGGATTTTCATCTTCCAGGGTTAGGGTTTTGGATTTTATTTATGTTAAAAGGGACTTGGATCCTCATTGTAACAATCATATTCTTGTGAATGTGATTAGTCGTCACATCTCTTCTCAGAGATAAGCTGCCACCATTCTAGCGAGTCTTTCACTCTGTATTTCTATAGTTTTGTACATTTCGTTCATTAATAGAAATTGTGTATTATTATATCTTTGTGTTTATGGTTTCATATATGATATATTTATGTTATATTATTTAATATTTTTGATATCTCTGCTCTCATTTTGTGCCAAAAATAATCTGGATCAATGGAATCAGAGGAGGCTTCTCTTGATCATTTTTTTAGTGTGTTAGCACTAGGAATCACCCTCATACTGTAATGAGGATAAGACCAGTACCCATCAGTTTATACAGTAAATGTAAATGAGTTTAATGGAGGTCAAATGGGTCAAAACTCAAGATGATATCGTTTGAACTCAGAAAATTGGACTGGTATGCACCTGTAGGTGAGGTCTTGATTAACTTCAGTCAGTAAATTGGAGTAAGGGTGAATAGGAGGAAGATTTAGTGAGAAAGGTGTAGATGTACGCTATGAACATCATATTTTCCAGTAGCATAAGGAGGAAAAACTTAAACACAAGGTCCTCTTCGATTCAAATTTCAAGGAAGCTGAAAGAAATCAGAACAATACTATAATCAAACATTTGTCATAATACAGTTACAACAATCCATGTGAATCAATCAAACATGAACTCTCTCAGTATTAAAGGAAAATAATATGGAGAAGAAGTTGACTTTAATTAAACAATATATATTAAAAACAAATACATAACTAGAGAACCAATGTTCTTCATCAAAAGTTTACAATACGAGAGCACTGCTCAACCATCCACCTTAACAAAATATCAAAACTGCCTATTTATACTAAAATGTTGCAACCACCATCAATGTGATTAGATCACTGTCTTCAAAGACTTTAGTCGGCACCCACTCTGTCAATTTGTGCATACCTCATTATGTCAGACACGAGTGAGGCATAGTTATGTTCTTTACAGAAAAAATTTCCCATAAGGAAGCTTCAGATCGTAAGTGTGCCTTCATGGCTACTCTCTACAACATTTTCCATTTATGGGATCAAGCGAGGTCTCAACTGCTAGCCATAATCTTCAATAATTGTCTTCATTGGGATTAGGATTGGGCCTGACACCCATAACTATTCTCAGATGGTACCAATGACTTTTGCGAGTTCATCCTGATGCCTCGAGGCCATGAATGGTCTTTGTCTGTGACCAATGCGAGCTTTACAGGTGGCAGTCTGATAGCGTATGCGCAGGGGTGATGTGGAGTGAGGTACTTTCGGCCTTTGGCACAGTTCCTCTTTATCACTCCATCCTCAATGTGACCTAGGACCATGACCCTACGCAATTGTGTGATTGGGGGCGCTACCAAGGGTGGTATGAAAGAAAACCACTTTTTTCCCCACAATTCACCATGAATCGCCATGCGTCCCTTTCCAAAAACCACGGTTTCGATTGCGGCCCAACCTTAAAATTTTAAAACATGTGCACCTTTCGACCCCGCAATGGAGTGTGACCGTTGATCTTGTGATATGAGATGAAGCTTCCTAATCAATAGCCCAGCTCTGGCGCTTTAGATTGATGGATCATATCTTCCCTCTTCGAACCAATGACTGAGATATGCTTCACGAATAGGCCTTTGGGAATTTCAATTCTCAAACCACATTTACCTCTAAGAAAAACCTCCGAAGTTGAGGATTTGATGATGTGTGGAATTCTAGATAATTGAATGGTCCAGATCTATTTCAAGCTTCGACCATTGATTTTGGGCCTGGAATGAGTCACTTCGAGTGTTGTTCTTTGTGCTCATGGCTGCAGCCTACGAACCTTGAAAACTTTATGTGATAACACAATGCATGTCCCCAATGAGGTCTGAGTATAGTAAGTTGGATCTCGAGCTTGTCTCTCTTGAGGAAAATCTCTCTCGCACACCCAAGAAATCCTCCATGGTGGAAGAAAGGAAAAATGATAGAGCAGACGATTGTATTAATTTGTTGCTTGAGCAATCTCTCATTCGACAAAGGGCTGAAATGATGAATAATTTTTCCCACATGCTTCAATGCCTACTGATAAAAAATGACACGTCTTAATCAAGAGACCACTTTTGAGGAACCTTGCCTTTAAAGGTACAAGTTAATTTTGATATTTCCGTATTTGAAGGATATCTAGATTCATATGCCCTATAAAAATGGTTAAATATGCTAGAAGGTTATTTCTCTATTCAAAATTTTTTCGACAAGGAAAATATCACCTTCACACTCCTTAAGGATCTGCCCCATGTCAAACATTGGTGGAAAACTTACTGGGATAAATGTTCCATATAGGAGTTTGGAATATATGGGGCCAAGCCCACTTGGGATTTTTGTATGGATCCAATCAAGGAACAATATTAACCCGTTGGTAACTATGATGACCAATACATGAGATTGACCACGCTGGGTCAAGAGTGGGGCCAAGAAGTGATGGAGTTCACCAATACCTTCCATACATTGCACACCAATATGGGTATCAAATATTATGAGTGGCATTTGGTTCCTAAATACCATGGGGCTATACATAGATACATCCAAACTGAAATGGAGTTTATGGACATCTCATCATTGGGAGATGACGACCGATATGTTTTCAAAATCGAGAAAAACTTTAGACACCAGAAAAAATGGGAGTTCGGTTCTTCAAATATGCAACAACAAAGGAATGATAAATACATACCTATCAAACATCCTCCCAGAAACCATTCCAAGCCACAATAAAATAAGGGTCATGGGAAGACGAAGAAGAACATTGTGTTGAGGGGTCCAAGATCCTTTGATTCAATAGTAGGAACCAAACCCACCTTAGAGGCCCAATTATACTCTACAACGTTTGATGAGTAGAATGGTTCTCCAGAAATTTCAATCTAGCCAATTTACCGATGGGATTTATTGTTGATTGATAGGGTATCTTTCTTTGAAAGTTCCTCCTTCAAGTTAAACAATTCTCTTTTTTGTCTTTTCTATTATTAGATGAGTCTGATAAAATAAGGGTGATGGTATAAACCAACTAATAGAGAAAATCACTAACTACTAAAGAATGTTGATCTTGGGATACCCCTTGTGCTCTAACATGCAAACAACAATATTCACACCTAATACAAGTCTAGTAATAATATGTTAACTTGCTGGTATTTCAACATTGAATGAGATAACAATTATGGAAATAAAATATGCATGCAATGAAGATAAGTGCAATAAAAATAGTTTCCTTAGCTCTAACATCAATCACATATTAACACAACAGTTCGCTTTTCATCATTTAGAACAAAATATTTTTTTACAGTATTGAAAAGATAGCTTATCAATAAATTGAGAAACTCTTACTCTTTACAATATCAACCACTGAAATCAAAGATGGAAGTAGTTCCTCTTGAATCCAATTACATAATGCTTTTGATGAAAATAAAATTTGTCTCTGGCTCTAAACGAAACTTATTAATTAAAGTTTCTCAGAAATAATTATTTACAATTCTAAAAAAAGAGGGTCTTTCCCAAAACCATCGACCATTCTTACGAGGTCGATCCCCTTATTTATAAAAAATCACTAACTTAAAATAACTACTAAAAGTTTGTGTTAAGTAAAACAAAAGAATGGCACCTGGCACTTCATCTCTTTGTTCTCTTGAGATTGTCTAGTGGTCTGAATATAGTGAATGATTCTTCTCGTACTCTGACAACTTGACGAAGAGATCCTCGCATGTATTAGCATACATGAATCTATGTTGGTCCAACGGGGTTGAAAGGTTTTCCTTTCTCTCTATTTCCCATTCTCTATATCTGATAATCTTGGCACTTCAATGTTGTAGTATTGTGCAAGCTTTGGTCAGGTGTTCCATAAAATTCTTTACTTGACCTAGTGTCATGCTCGCCACCTACACAATCTCTTCTTCCCATGCTGAGTCCTGTTCTACATGTCATTTGACTATGTCATGCAAATTGACAAAGTCTTCAGGTGAGACAAAATTTGGAAGGCTGTTGGCCCTTGACCAAGTTTTGAAGATCCTTGGTCACTTTTGACCCCTTTTTGGGACTTCCACAGGTACTGGTCGAAAGTGGAGCGCAAGTCAAAGCGGAGATAGCGGGATCTAGGCCCCTTGTTTATGGATTTTTGGGTTTTGGGCTTATGTAATGGGTATGGGGATGTCGAACCATGGGTTTACCCATGATTAGGCCTCTTTTGTAATGTATAAATAGATGTTTAGGCGATGTAAGAAGAGACAATATGTGCATATGTGTGATTTTGTGCTAAGTGCAAGTGATAGTTGTAAATGCTTTGCGCATGCTGTGTGAGGCTTGCAAGGCTAAGTGAAAGTGACTGTAAGAGACTGTGTAAAGGATTTGCATTGTAGCCTAGCTTAGGGAAGGAGGATCTGGCAGAGTGCGCACATATCTCCTGTCCTATGCGGAGTAGGATGTTGTGGCCCTGTGCATGTAGATGATTGATAGAAGAAAATAAAGAGAATAAGAGTTGGTGTATGTATCCCCAGGCTGGCTGTGAACCACGTATATCATGTGCATTATTGTTGTTTTATTGTTCATATGATTTATGCTTAGTGTAGTAATGTATGTCTAGATGTATATGTTACAGTAGCTTAGTGCTTGGTGATGTAAATAAGCACCAGATCTGATCTATTGTAATATGGTTAGTGCTCGAATGTGTTGGATCTTGTTGAATACTGCACTACTTTGTAATTGGGTTTTGGTGTTACAGGTATGAACTAACTGAGAGGGGGGGGGGTGAATCAGTTAGTTTAGATTATTAACTATTTCTTTTCTTTTTAACTTTGAATCATTAATATTAGTGGCAGTGAGTCTTTACTGTGAAATTCAGAGTTATAAACATAAAGCAGATAACATAAAGAATAACAATCACACACAACATTCACTCACAAGTATGAGACAGATTTTTCAAGAGGAAACCCAACCAGGGAAAAAACCTCGTCTTCTTAAGATGTTAAGCAAGCTCCAACTGCGTTACATCTCATCTTTTATGAGCACCAACTCATAGAGGTTACAACCTCTGATTGCCAGCACCAACTGGCTGAGAGAACCAACTCCCACAGAATCCCAACACCCACTGGGTGGAAGCACCGACTTCCCTTTTACTTCAACACCAACTGAGTGAAGGCACCAACCTTCAGATTCTACAAGAACCCACTTGCAGAGAAAGAGACATTCATCTCCCTAGCACCACCCTACCACTCTTATTTGCCAAAATAAATATTGCTCAAATCAACTTGTTCATTCTGATATAGCTTGCTTACCCTTTCTGCTGATCTACTCTGCATTCTTCATGGTCTCTGATCTGCTGCTCTGCTTCACTGTCCTCTACAGCCCATTCTCAGCTTCTTCTCCTGTCACACAGATTCTCCTCTCCCTTTTCTCACCTGCAGAGCTCTCTCTTCTTCTCCCTTCAGCAACCCTTCCATCTTGGTTCTAGCGCATTATATTGTTATTCCACATGCAGAGGTTTTCCTTGCTTTTCTCAACTTCAACTGCAGTTTCCCTTTCTTTCATTCTTTCTTCTGCTTTTCACATGCCAACATTCTCCCTGATTTTCTGAACTGGCTCTTTGCATGCCTCCTCTACGCATGCCACATCATGCAACTGCAGTTTCCCTTTCTTTCATTCTTTCTTCTGCTTTTCGCATGCCAGCATTCTCCCTGATTTTCTGAACTGGCTCTTTGCATGCCTCCTCTACGCATGCCACATCATGCAACACTGTGTTCTTCCTGTCTTAACTACCAGTCTAAATTTAGACTGAAAGTCCTTCCACCGTCCAGAGTGATTAGAGACACCCAACTGGCAAAATCTTCTAGACTTGTCAAAGCAGATGAAGGACCCCCGCCAAACTCTGGATTTAGCAATGTTAAGTTCCATTGATTGTGCATTATAGCCGTTTGATGCTGGCCACACCAATCGCGTTGTGAATGGCTTTATTCATGTGTTTCTTAAAGAGAACGGTTGGTAACTTCTGCTGCTAGTCATGGCCGTGGCTAAGGCGTGCGTTTTGATCAGCAAAGATCCAGCGCTGTGTTTCAGCCCAGCGCTGTGTTTCAGCATATGTAACATTACTGTGTTTCAGCTGTTACAACACTGTGTTTCAGCATAAGTTCTAGCTCTGTTTCAGCATTGTGTTTCTGCATCTGTGTTTCAGCATTTGTGTTTCAGCATTTGTGTTTCAGCATTTGTGTTTCAGCTTCTGTGTTCCAGCATCTGTGATTCAGCTTCTGTGTTCCAGCATTTGTGATTCAGCTTCTGTGTTCCAGCTTTGTTGTGCGTTCTCTATAACCAACCGATTGCCATCAATGACAACCTTGACCATCTGCGTCATCTCTGCTATAGCCATATTTCCAACAATCTCCCCCTTTGGCATCGATGGAAATATGTCTTTCATTGCTCCCCCTTTGACATCAAGGGCAAAGGGTTAAACTGTTCTCCTCAAGCTCCCCCTGACTTTGTGCACTCAACGTTAATACCTGGGAAAGGTATCAGCTCTTATCTCTATGTACTGTTGCTTGCTGCCATTTTATCATGTTCAGTAACCAGGCTTCTTGTGAAAAGATCCTTTGGACCTGCGCTCCTTTAATCAATCATCTATGCTCTGTCTTGTACACATATGCTCTTGCCAATTACTACCTGAGTTACGTTCGGTCAATCGTGACTTCATATTTCAATCCTGTGTAGACTATATGGAGAGATGCCAACTCCCCTTGTCTAGAAAAGCTGTGCATGTTTTGTCAATGACCCACCGCTCTATCTTTATGCTCAAACAAAAAGACTCTTCGCATCTGCAATCTTCTTCGTTCTGCTGTACATCTTCGGATTTGTGCATGTCAAAGATGTGTAGAGCTATGCTCCCCCTATCAAGATGTCTTCATAGTTCTCAATCTTCAATCTGGCTTCCATGCTGCTCTCAAACAATCTTCTTATGCATGGGGTCTGCCCTGTTTTGAATGGCTGAGGATACTTTCCTTTTATATAATTCAATAAGCATCATATGTTTCAGATTCACGTTACAGATTCACGTTTATTACTTCAAGAATACTTCTTATAAAAAATGTCCATCTTTGCTGCTCATGACCAAAACTCAACACAGCTACACTCATATATTCAATACTGGTATAAAGACCAAAATGTCTCTTCAGGCGATCTGTTAAGCACACACTCCCCTTGACAAAGTGCAGAGGTTAGTTAGAGAAGGGTAGGACACCCATCTTCCGTCTGAGGTATTCAAACTGTGCCTTGGGTAATGGTTTGGTAAATAGATCAGCAATCTGCTCCGTGGAGGGAATGTACTGCAAATATACCACTTTGTTGGCAACCTGATATTTTAAGAAATGATACTTCAAAGGTATATGCTTTGTCTTGGAATGAAGAACTCGATTCTTGGAGACACTAATGGTACTAGTATTATCACAGTGAAGAGGAATGGGTTCTTCATATGTTACCTTCAAGTCCGCAAGAGCTTGTATCATCCATATTACCTGAGTACAACATGCAGCAGCTGCAATGTATTCTGCTTCT
>ML783289.1:250927-295053 GCA_009831015.1 Picea engelmannii
TGCTCAAATCAACTTGTTCATTCTGATATAGCTTGCTTACCCTTTCTGCTGATATACTCTGCATTCTTCACGGTCTCTGATCTGCTGCTCTGCTTCACTGTCCTCTGCAGCCCATTCTCAGCTTCTTCTCCTGTCATGCAGATTCTCCTCTCCCTTTTCTCACCTGTAGAGCTCTCTCTTCTTCTCCCTTCAACAAACCTTCCATCTTGGTTCCAGCGCATTATATTGTTATTCCACATGTAGAGGTTTTCCTTGCTTTTCTCAACTTCAACTGCAGTTTCCCTTTCTTTCATTCTTTCTTCTTCTTTTTGCATGCCATCATTCTCCCTGATTTTCTGAACTGGCTCTTTGCATGCCTCCTCTACGCATGCCACATCATGCAATTGCAGTTTCCCTTTCTTTCATTCTTTCTTCTACTTTTCGCATGCCAGCATTCTCCCTGATTTTCCTGAACTGGATTTTTGCATGCCTCCTCTACGCATGCCACATCATGCAAAACTGTGTTCTTCCTGTCTTAAATACCAGTCTAAATTTAGACTGAAATTCCTTCCACCGTCCAGAGTGATTAGAGACACTCAACTGGCAAAATCTTCCAGACTTGTCAAAGCAGATGAAGGACCCCCGCCAAACTCTGGATTTAGCAATGTTAAGTTCTGTTGATTGTGCATTATAGCCGTTTGATGCTGGCCACACGAATCACATTGTGAATGGATTTATTCGTGTGTTTCTTAAAGAGAATGGTTGGTAACTGCTGCTGCTAGTCATGGCCATGGCTAAGGCGTGCGTTTTGGTCAGCAAAGATCCAGCGCTGTGTTTCAGCCCAGCGCTGTGTTTCAGCATATGTAACATTACTATGTTTCAGCTGTTACAACACTGTGTTTCAGCATAAGTTCCAGCTCTGTTTTAGCATTGTGTTTCTGCATCTGTGTTTCAGCATTTGTGTTTCAACATTTGTGTTTCAACATTTGTGTTTCAGCTTCTGTGTTCCAACATCTGTGATTCAACTTCTGTGTTCCAGCATCTGTGATTCAGCTTCTGTGTTCCAGCTTTGTTGTGCGTGCTCTATAACCAACCGATTGCCATCAATGACAACCTTGACCATCTGCGTCATCTCTACTATAGCCATATTTCCAAGATTTGGATCTATGATGTGAATAAGGGTTAATTACTGACGAATGTTAATTGCTAAGTTTTTTTCTAGAGTATTGTAATCACATATCTATGTCCCAGCTAAGGTTTTAGACACTGGAGTCTCACAACCATCCCTACCTCTACCTCAGGTGAGACTTCATTTGCTTCGCGGGTGTTTCTGAAAGGGATGGTAGTTAGGGTTTTGTTGGTGCGTTGTTGAAGCGTTGAACCCTGGGTTTGTCCCTGTGCCAACAAAGGCCAATGTATTTATCTCCTGATTGATCTTCTCCCAACTTTTCTCTCACTCGACCCACCTTTCCTGTAACTTTTGCTGAGGTTTGTGGCCCATACTTACCTAATATTTGGCTGCCTTCCTGATTCAGTAGATGCTGGTATCCATTAGCACTTGGATGCGATGCTCTTTTGTGTCTCGACCCTTATGTACTACAATGATATAATTGATTCACTCCACATCCTGGTATGCCTTCTCATACCATCTCTCCATGCCTTTAAAGGTTTCCAGCCCCATGAGAGTGTCTTCTTGAAAATTGGCTATGCACACGGTGAAGAGATGTATTTCACTCGTCAATTGTGCATATGCTTCTTGGAATTCACTCTTCAGGAAAAATGCTGCTTGCGTGGAGTACTGGTAATATTTTTCCAGATGGAGCATATTGTCCAACTCATTATTTATGACGGATAGTTCTTTTTTGTCCCATTTTTCTCAATCCATCATGGAATCAATTATGGCTATCCCCATGTTGATTAGCTCAGCTGTCTTCACATTTTCTGTGCTAATCATCTTTTCTTCTGTGGTGATGAGAAGTGTGCTATCAAGCATGAGCCTCCTTTTCTTGGTTGTCCTTCTCATTATGGATTTCCTCTTTCTGTCATAAGCAATCTCCTGTATATCAATGACCTCATCCATGGGATTAGGGATCTGTTGGTCTCCCTAGGTCAAAGTGTTTCCTAGGCTTCCTGCCGTATAAAGCTTTTCTATAACTGGCTCTTGTACTTCTTTAACATGGGAGGATTTTGTATGTTCTGGTGACTTGAACTCCTGCTAGTGTCCGTTGGGTGGTGGAGTTTCATCCTTATATGGGGAGATGGTCACAGGTTCAACACTAACTTGGTGATCGGATGTTAAGGTGTCGATCTCTAGCTGCTACAATTCCTCTTCCTCTTCACCTGATCCCAACTCATCCTTGGAGATGTCTTTCAGAGTCCCTGGTAGATCTACAAATTCAGTTTCTTGGATACTCTCAGCCTCATGGTTGCCTTGTAGAGGGTTTAGAATCGAAGAATCGAGAGTTGGAGAAGATGTTCCCCCCAGTTCTTCCTCCTTTGTAATTGGTATTGGAGTTATAAGTGATATCTTCGAGCTCTCTTCATCACCATAGATGGTAATTAAATAAAGGAGAATGTTAGGAACACCTGTTTCACCTCATGTTCTTGGAATCTCCTGCTGAGCTAGAATAATCACCAATGATATGGCTTGTGGTGATGGAACTCTGGGGTTTTCTGGATCGGTGTTTCCTTGAAGTGGGGTTGATTATGAGCCATTTAGCTCCTCTCCGATGTTGATTGTGTCGGTCGGAGTGATCCTTATGGATTTTAACAGTTGGGGATCATTTTCTAACATCTAGATGACTCTTCGGGATTCTTCTACAACAACATCCCTCTCCTTTGTACCTTTGCGACTTCTACTTCTCTGTTCTCTTCCCTAACTCTATGGTCTTCTTGAGCCGTCTGTTCTATCATTTCAACCTGCTCATCCATACTCATTGGTTTAAATCTAGTCATATTGAGGTTAGCTTTTCTCTGTAGCACCTCCTCCCAGTCTTGAGCACATTTTGTAAATATTTCATCTTCAAACTTATCATGTGCATATTGCCAACAAGAAGAGACTTGTGATGCATGTTGAAGTACTAGCCCTCTAGGGTCATGTTTGCGAAATCAGCTTGTGGGGAATCTGTATTCTAGCTGGATCAAACCTTCTTGTTTAGCTTGCATAGTATCCTTCACCATGTGAAACCCTATATGGAAACCATAGGGTATGAACGCTCACTTCTTGTCTTTAACCAGAGTGGAATTATAGCCTTGCAGGATGGTTTGGTAATAGATTTATGCCATGACGAGCTGGTCTGGGACGTGAGCGGGGAGTAAATTCGGTGCACCAATAGCCCCAAGCACTCTGATATAAGTGGTGGTTTCTTCTAGGTACCAGTGGCCTACTTTTGAGATCATTTTCTTGGCTGCGGATGAAATTCTTGGGCATTCTTTCTTAAAAATAATAAAATAGACCCAAGCTATAAATTCATCGCAGATGAGAGCATAGTATTTTTTGTACCTGTTTTAACACATAATGTTGAAGTAGACTTGTATAGGTATCTCATCGACATGCCAACTTAGATTCATGCCTACGAAGACATTCCTTGCACAGATTACGTCTAGTAGGTATGATTCCATGTGAAAAGAAGGCGTTTCTCCATCCTTTGGTGTCTGGGCCTCCAATATAGTGGTGCTCAATTGTTTTGAAATTATTTCTCCCCAATTGAAGCTACTCCTGGAGATGGCCATCGTGTATGCTAGGGGCATCCATAGTGTTATCACACAAACTTGTCAAAGTTTGGTGGGTTTGAAATTCTACCTAAGTCTATGGTTTTGTCTGGCCTTTCTCCTTTTCGCTGACCAAACCTTAAGTTTTTCCCCTTTCGGCTTGTATTTTTCTCTATGTTTTTCCTCCATCATTTGAGCGACTTTTTGTTTTGTGTAATCCTTTCTGAGAAGTCTATGCCCCAAGATTTTTTTTTCTCGGGGTTAATCACTACCCTCTCTACCTTTGTCACTAATTCTTTTTCTTTCCTAAGCCTTCAACAAGTCGTCAAAGTATTTGTTTATAGAGGCCGCAGTCATAAGTTCAAAGTGAAGCTCTTAGAGTGGTCTGATATGGACTCAAATCAAGTGAGCGAGCAAGATCATTTTGGCGAAGGAATTTTCATGTCAAATTTTAGGGAGCGACGGAGAACAATAAGCGCGGGAATCAGTAGTTCAGAATGTTGTTATAGTTATTTGTAAAGGATCTGAATCCTCAAAATCCAAAATAAACAAGAGCCGTCCGATACAACAGGATGCATGGAACCCGATCCGAATCATGGAGAAATTCATTTTGGGAAGGTTTAAGTGAGGAATGTATCGATTTCCCCAGCCCCAAAATGCCAAAATCTCAAAGTCCTGGAATGTCGATATTCATCTGAGCCGTCCGATTCGAAGGGACACCTGGCACCTGATCTGATAAATCATGATTTCGTGATTCGGAGGCTTTAGCACGGAGCCTAGCATAGACTCGTGAAACATGAAGTCGCAAAGAACTTAGGAGTTGGGCCCATGATTAGAGGCTATGGTTATATGGGAAGCAGGGCCATAAAGAAGGGTGAGCGCATATTGAGCGGTAGGCGCCAGAGGTTTTTGAGCAAGCATCCTGGTCATTAATTTCAAAGAAAATCTGACCATTGGTCTGGATGGGTTATTTCACAAATTCAAGCATCAGGATATTTGGAATCAAATGTAATGAAGACTCCCGAAATGCGAAATCCTGAAATTTCACACAGGGAGCCCTAGTTCATGACTCAAGGTCACATGAAGAAATGGAGAGGAGTTGCACCAGAAGCTAAGGGCTCTCGTATTATTCATAGAGGAAGATATGTGTGGTCTCAAGGCCCCAAGATTGACTTGAAGAAATCATGAACGTCTCCGGGAACATTCATGGGTGTCAGATTTCATCCCAATCCCGATGAAGGTAGTTAATGTAAATGGGGAAGGTGGTTGAAACCTTGTTTCAGCACATAAATGGAAAGCATGGAAAGGCTGGCCATGGAAGCAGATTGTCAGCACAAAGTTCCCCTGTCAATGGATTTTCTGCAAAGCCCATACCTATCTGATCTTGTGTCTGACCGAAGAATGAAAGTGCAACTTGACAGAAGAAGAAGAAGAAGACAACAATCCTTGAATGCAATGATTAGAACGTGCTCCTAGTGGGAGAGATTTGTTCTGAGAGTAAATAGTTAGTTTTGATATTTTGTTATTTTCGATGGTTGAGCTAGGCTCCTGATTTGTAAATTTTTAATGAAGACTCTAGTTTTCTGGTTATGTACATGTATCTGAGACTTCTTGTTTAATGTAAGTCAATTTCCTTTCGTCTCTATGTAACAGCTGTGTTAAAACACTCAGGAATGGATGATCCAGTCGAGGGTATTTATGTTTTTGTGATGAAGGTTTGATCACACGGACGTCGCGACCAGTTTTAATCAATCCCATGTTGTTGTCTTTTCCTTCTAACACTGAATGACTCGGGCATGGATGATCCAGTCGAGTTGTTTTTATTGAATTGTGATGTATGTTTGATTTTAGTTTAGTAATAATTTCATTTAGTTCCCTAAAAATTTGATCCAAGAGGATCTTGTCTTGTGATTTTTTCATCTTTAGGCTACTAGAAGACCGAATGTCCATAGTAGACCTCTACATTTTCTCCTCAAGTTCTTCATCCTAATCACCCTTACTACAACTTACTGACTGAGGTTAGATCAAGACCTCATCTTCCTGTGCATACCAGCCCAGTTTTTCGAGGTAAAGTGATATTATCCTGAGTCTGCTTCCATTAGATCCCCTTTAAATTTATTCATTGGGACATAAAACTGATGGGTATTGAGCTTACCTTTGTCGCAATCCAGAGGTGACATCTAGTGATAATATTGATGGCACCGTTGTCGGGGACGAATTGAAGATTTTACCTGGGATAAAGTGACAAAAAGATTCTTATTTTAAAGGTGCATCAGACATCAAAACCATTCAAGATTGCATTTTTTACCTGGCGACTCCATTGAGGAAACCCTACTATTTCAGCTGTGGCTTCCAAAGGTAGACACACGAGGTCTACTCCAAAACTACCTTTAGAAACACCTAAAGCTAACCTAGAGAAAATTATCAGAAGGAGAAAGACCCTTCAAGAAGGTACTTCTACTGTTGAACTAGGTATTTTTGATGATTTTCACCATCCTCATTTAGCAACTCCAGTAGATGTTTCTCATTTTCCTATTACACCATCCTTTGGAGCTTCTAGAAGTTTAAATTTTGGGAGTTTTCTTGCTGATTTTACCTCTCCAAGTTTCACTACTCCTCCTGTTAGAGTTACTAGTTTTACAGAGAGGGAAACCTCTGTTCCCTCAATTGGTGTAACATTTCCTTCAAATCCTCTATTGTTCCTCCTTCCTCCAGGAAGCTCAGTTCCATCCTCCCCTATTCGAATTCCTTCTCCTCCTGTTTCTCCTCCACCTATCCTCCCTATGGCAGGTGTTAATCCCCCTAGGAACAAAATGGATGCCATAGTGGCTGCGAGATATGCCCCTCTGGTCTTACCTCAACCAATGAATGGTCTTCCTGCTAGATATTACATGAAATACATGCCCAAGTTCATTGGAGAAGAAGACATAACTGTCGAAGAGAACCTTGCTTCCTTCTACAATTATGAAAACAATTTGAATATTGAAAATGAGGATGTTTGGATGAGATTTTTTGTCCAGAGCCTTGATGGCGAGGCTAGGAAATGGTTTAGAGGATTAACCCCTGGATCCATTGCAGGGATTGAGGATTTAGATGATGTTTTCTTGATAAAATGGGGGGATAAAAAGGACTTTATGTATTATATCACACAGTTTGGGTCCCTAAGGATAAAAGAGGAAGAATATGTCTCTGATTTCTCCAAAATATTCAACAAGATGTACAAAAAGATCCCTACTGAGATAAATCCTACAAAGGCCTCTGCCAAAATTACCTATGCTAGTTCTTTTGACCCTGACTTCTACCTCCTGTTAAGAGAGTGAAGAGATACCTCCTTGGCTCATATGAAATATGCAGCCATGGAAGTAGAGTCCAACATACTGGCAGTTGACAGGCTCAGAAATAAGGTTTATACAGATAGAGGAAGGGGAATATCTGAAGCCTCAACCTACAGTTCCTCTGTTTCCCATCCCCAAGTAGATGAATTAAACAAGATGGTAAAATCTCTTTCTGCAGAAATGGAGAAGATGAAATTTAAGGGGAAGCAGATTTATAAGAACGCCCAAAATACTGATAACACGGGTAACTTCAGAAGAACAAACACTACCCCTTAGATACTCTCGAGAGAGCCTAGAAGAAGAGATAGGGATGATCAGAAAATCCAAACCCCTCTCTAGAATAACTTCGTTGCTGATGAGGAGGGAGAGGCATGATCCTGAAATCCATTGTCTTGGAGACACCTCCCCATTTCCCCATTTAACTCAATCTACATATGAAGAGTCCCTCATGGAAATCCAAATAAACGAGCTAATTAAAAGGGACAAGACCAATAGTACTCCAAATAAATATAACCTCAGGTATAAGAAGAAATATGGGAAGTCCGCCATCGCCGATCAGCCTCCCAAATAAGATAATCTTGCCAAAGACACTACAGACAACATCAAGGAGAATAAAACAAAGAACCCCCCACTAGTAGCCAAAGATCCTGTCCCGAAAGTGAGAGACATTCTAAATCCCCCCTCCTCTTTCAACTTTGAGAATGAAATTCAGAAGATTAGGATCCCTGTACCCCTTTCAAAGCTGGTGAAGCATGAATATTTTAAGAGATCCCTCTCTAAACTGTTACATCCTGAGCCTTCATCTTATTCCAAAGACTCAGTAAACCTTCAAGATGAAATGCTAGCAGTCATTTTAGGTCCCTTGATAGAATATATAGATGATTCATCCCCTCCCTTCTACACCTCACTGAACATACATGACAAGGTGTTGCATAATTGTTTGATGGACTCAGGGGCATATCATAACCTCATGCCCAAAACTGTCATGGAAGGACTTGGATTAGAAATCACAAAATATTATCATGATTTGTATTCTTTTGATTCAAGGAAGGTACAGTGTCTTGGTTTCATCAAATATCTGGTTGTGACCTTGTTTCAGTTTTCCATGAAAAGTGTGGGCATGGATATTGTGGTAGCTAATGTTCCCCCCAAGTTCGACATGTTATTTTTGAGATATTGGATAAAGAGACTTGGGGGAACCTTACAGATGGACCTCACATATGCTACCATTCCTATGTTTGGGGGGGAGCATAGAATACTGTACAGAGAAGCTCAGTTGGCCTATATTATTAGTGATGAAGAAGACCCCACCAACCATCCTATTTTCATGCTAGATACTGATTTGGGATCCAACTTATTACATATCACTGATGCTCTTGAAACCCCTCTTGAAATCAGAAAGCAGTCCCTTACTCTCTGTGAAGATTCTCCTCTGATTACCTCTATTTGGAAAATGTTCTTTGATGGAGCCTCTTCTAGGGAAGGTGCTGGTGTTGGGGAAGTATTTGTTTCTCCTATTCAACAAATTATATCTCAATCCTATAAGTTAGAATTTGAAAATACCAATATTGTGGCAGAATATGAAGCTCTTGTTTTGGGTTTGATGACTGCAAAGGACACGAGAATCAAAGGGATATCAGTGTTTGGAGACGCTGAGTTAATTGTCCAACAGATCAGAAGTATTTATCAATATAAACACCCCCAGCTCAGGATTTACATAAATGAAGTTTGGGATCTAGTTGATAGTTTTTTCTTTTCCTTCAACATTTCATTTGTTCCAAGAGAAGAGAATGGCATGGCCGATTCTCTGTTTGTTTTAGCAAGCAATTTCAGTATCCCTCTACCACCTAAGCTTAGATATGACATAGAAGTGAAATATAGACCCTCTATACCTGACAATGTCAAGCATTGGAAAGTGTTTGAGGATGATCTGGAAATCAAAAGATTCCTGGAAACCGTTGATGAGTTTTCTGCATTACAGATTGATCAAGACCATGATCCTGAAATGAATTCTTGTGTTGATGTTTTTCTGAACAAGATTGTTGATCATCATATCATTCAGTTTCCTAGAAATCACATCCCAAAGGGACTTGTTCGTTTGGAAATACTATTTGACACAAATGATGTGGCCATAAAGGGTGAAGTTTCAAATGAGGACCTTGATGTAGCTGATTGCAATATTGGTATAGAGAAGGATCCTAAATTTGTCAAGTTGTCAAGTAGTCTGTCAAAGGAACAAAGGACCGAGTATGTTGAGCTGTTAAAGGAATTCGCTGACATGTTTTCTTGGGCAAATGAATATCTCAGAACATATGACACCAGTTTCATTGAGCATAAGATCCCATTGAAAGAGGAGGCCAAACCGTTTAGGCATAAATTAAGACAAATAAATCCTGTGTTGCTGCCTATTATGGAAAGGGAGGTAAAGAAGTTGTTGGACGCACAAATCAATGTCCCTTTGAGATATTCTGAATGGGTGGCCAACTTGGTCCCACTAATAAATAATAACGAACAAATAAGACTGTGTGTTGATTTCAAGAACTTGAACAGAAGCTCCAAGAAGGACAATTATCCTTTGCGAAAGATGGAACACATATTGCAAAGGGTGACAGGTGCATCTAGGATGTCCATGATTGGTGGTTTTCTAGCTATAATCAGATTTCCATCTTGCCTGAAGACAAAGAGAATATGGCCTTCACCACTCCATGGGGCACATTCATGTATGCTAATATGCCCTTTGGATTGATGAACGCAAGGGAAACTTTTCAGCGAGCTATGGACATCACTTTCATTGGAGAAAAGGATAAGTTTGTGGTCATATATCTCTATGACATTACAATCATCTCCAGATATGATAAAGATCATTTTTATCATCTGAGAAAGGTCTTCTTGAAATGCATAAAATTTGGTCTCTCCTTGAATCCCAAAAAGTATCTATTTTCCGTGAAAGAGGGAAAATTATTGGGATACGTAGTATCAGCTGAGGGGGTCAGAATTGATTGAAGTAGAGTAGAATCTGTTCAAACCTTGTCACTTCCCAGATTAGAGAAGGAAGTCTAGTATTTCCTGAGAAAAATTAATTTTCTGAGAAGGTTTGTTTCAAATTTTGTTGAATTGGTAAAACATATTACAACCATGCTCAGGAAGGGGAATGAAGTAAAATGGGCTGCTGAGTTTAGGAATTATTTCGACCAAATCAAGAAGGAACTGACTGAGGAACCTGTTCTTATCAGTCCAGATTACTCCAAAGATTTTCTGATTTTCTCCTTTGCCTCTTTTGACACAGTAGCAGCCGTTTTATTGCAAAAAAGTACTGAGGGGTTGGAGCAACCCATTGCCTTTTCCAACAGGGCACTGAGAGACGCTGAGGTGAAATGTGGCATCATGGAGAAACATGCCTATGCCTTAGTGAAATATCTCAAAGATTTCAGAGTTTATGTTATACATTCAAATATCATTTCTTATGTTCCTTCAACTTCTGTGAAGGACATTCTCATTCAGCCTGACATAGACGGGAGAAGGAGCAAGTGGATTGCCAAAATCCTTGAATTCGATTTGGAAATAAAGCCCACCAAGATGGTTAAAGGCCAAGTCTTAGCTAAGCTATTGGTTGCATCTAATTGTAAATATTTGGGGGTTAAATTCATCAACACTTTCTCAGAAAATCATCAAACTGAATTGACTGATAAAAATTCTCAGGACAACTCTTCATTGGCAGAATGTACGTGGTACAAAGATATTATATTTTTTATGCAAGAGTTGCGACCTCCATATGGCATGGGAAAAATCAAGGCAAGATCCCTTAAGCTCAAAGAAATTAGATATTTCCTTATTGACCAAGTTTTGTATTGGAAAGATCCCCTAGGTGTGTTGTTAATATGTTTACACCCACAAGAAGCCCAAACAATTATGTTTGATTTTCATGATAACCTATGTGGGGGACATCACTTCTGGAGGAACACAACCTATAAGATTCTCAGGGCTGGGTATTTATGGCCTACTCTATTCACTGATGTCTGTGCAAAAATCAAGTCTTGTGTCAATTGCTAGAAATTCTCCGGGAAGCAACAACTCAAGTCTTTTCCATTGAAGCCTATGGTATCTTCAGGACCTTTTCAACAATGGGGCCTAGATGTTATTAGGGTAATTCATCTTGATTCAAGTGGACAACAAAGGTGGATATTAACTTCCACTGATTACTTTACTAAATTGATAGAAACCATCACCACAAGGAGTGCTTCTCACAAGGTAATCATTGGTTTTCTAGAGGATATTATAGCAAGGTTTGGTTGTCCGAAAAGAATTGTCACTGATAATGCTACATCCTTCAAAGATGAGTTTTTGATCAGGTTTTGTGAGTAGTTCAAAATTGCATTGATCCACTCCACTCCTTACTATCCCCAAGGGAATGGACTGGTAGAGTCCTCTAACAAGGGCCTTATAAAAATTATCAAAATACTGCTAGAGGAAAACAAGAAATCATGGGATTAAAAGCTCAAGTTTTCTTTGTGGGCTGACAGAGTGACAACAAAGAGATCTCTTGGCGTCTCTTGTTTTCAGCTTGTGTATGGAATTGAGGCCATTTTCCCTTCTCAGCTTGCCTTTCCAGTGGCCAAATTCTTCCAAGACTACCAAGGGGAGCCTAATGACATGATCAAAAGAATTCAACAACTGTTAGAAGTGCAGAAAACTAGAGAGTAGCTACTGGACAAAGGGCATGAACATCAACAGAAGATCAAGCAAGATTTTGACAGAAAGGTGAGAAAAGAGGATTTCCAACTGGGAGATATAGTACTCAAATGGGATTCACTCGAAAAGGACAAGGGAAAACATGGTAAATTTGAGGCCCTCTGGATTGGCCCCTTCAAAGTCTTTGAAGTGTTTCCAAATAATACCTACAGATTGCAGAATTTGGAGGGTGATGAAGTTGTTGGTGGCCCTGTAAATGGACATTTTTTGAAGAAATATTTTGTTTAGGCCGTAGCTGGCGTTCCGCCACTATAAATACCAGTCCTGTTTTATTTTGTTTTAGTTTTTCGTTTTCAACAAGAGACTCCATGACCCAAGGAAAAGGCACTGGAACTACTTTTTCTTGGAAGCTCGCAGGGAGCATGCCATCTCCTGTGGAGACAAATGTTATCACTCAAGCTTGTCAGAGTCTAGTGGGTTTGAAGTTTCTACCTAAGTCTGTGGTTTCTTCTGGCCTCTCTCCTTTTTTCCGACCAAACGTTAAGTTTTTCCCCTTTCGGCTTGTATTTTTCTCTGTGTTTGTCCTCGATCATTTGAGCGGCCTTTTTTTTGTGTAATCCTTTCTGAGAAGTCTCAGCCCCAAGATTTTTTTTTCTCGGGGTTAATCACTACCCTCTCTACCTCTGTCACTAATTATTTTTATTTCCCGAGCCTTCAACCAGTCGTCCAAGTATTTGTTTACAGAGGTCGTAGTCATAAGTTCAAAGCGCAACACTTAGAGCGGTCTAATATGGACTCAAATCAAGCGAGCAAGAAAGATAAGTTTGGCGAAGGAATTTTCATGTCAAAGTTGAGGGAGAGACGACGAATAATAAGTGCAGGAATTGGGAGTTTGGAACGTTGTTAAAGTTATTTGTAAAGGATCCAAATCTCCAAAATCCAAAATTAGCAAGAGTCATCTGATCCAACAGGACGTGTGGCACCCGGTCCGAATCATGGAGAAAGTTAGTTTGGGAAAGTTGAAGTGAGGAATGCATCGATTTACCGAGTCCCAAAATACCAAAATCTTGAAGTCCTGTAATCTCGATATTCATCTGAGCCATCTGATTCAAAGGAACGCGTGGCACCTGATCTGAGAAATCATGATTTCATGACTTAGAGGCTTTATCACAGAGCCCAACATAGACTCACAAAATGCGAATTCGCGAAGCACCTAGGAGTTGGGCCCATGATCACAGACTGTGTTTATATAGGAAGCAGGGCCATAAAGAAGGGTGAGCGCCTATTGAGTGACAGGAGGTGGAGGTTTTTGAGCAAGCATCTTGGCCATTAATTTCAAAGAAAATCTGACCATCGGTCTAGATGGGTTATTTCGCAGATTCGAGCATCGCGATATTTGGAATCGAATGGAATGAAGACTCCCGAAATGTGAAATCCTGAAATTTCACATAGGGAGCCCCAGGTCATGACCTAAGGTCACATGAAGAAATGGAGAGGAGATGCACTAGAAGACGAGGGTGCCCGTATTATTCACAGAGGAAGAGCTGCACAGTGTTGAGGCATCAAGATTGACTTGAAGGAATCATGAACGTCTCCTGGAACATTCATGGGTGTCAGATTTCATCCCAATCCCAATGAAGGTAGTTAATGGAAATGGGGAAGGTGGTTGAAACATCATTTCACCACATAAATGGAAAGCATTGAAAGGATGGCCATGGAGGGATATTGTCAGCACAAAGTTCCCCTGTCAATGGATTTTCTGCAAAGCCCATACCTATCTGATCTTGTGTCTGACAGAAGAATGAAAGTGTAGCCTGACAGAAGAAGATGCAGGCACCGAGCCTTGAATGAAATGACCAGAATGCGCTCTTGGTGGGAGCAAGTTGTTTTGAGTATAAATATTTAGTTTTGATATTTTGTTATGGTCGATGGTTGAGCTAGGCTCCCGATTTGTAAAGTTTTAATGAAGACTCTGGGTTTCTGGTTATGTATCTGTATGTGAGAATTCTTGTTTAATGTAAGTTAGTTTGCTTCTGTCTCTCTGTAACATCTGTGTTAAAACACTCAAGCATGTATGATCCAGTCGAGGGTAGTTATGTTTTTGTGATGAAGGTTTGATCACAAGGACACCGCAACCAGTTTTAATCAGTTCCATGTTGTTGTATTTTCCTTCTAACACTGAATGACTCAGGCATGGATGATCCATTCGATTTGTTGTTATTGAATTGTTATGTATGTTTTATTTTAGTTCAGTGATAATTTCATTTAGTTCCCTAAAACTCCAAGTCAAGAGGATCTTGTCTTCTGACTTTTTCCTCTTTAGGCTGCTAGAAGACTGGATGTCCATATCAGACCTCTACATTCTCTCCTCAAGTTCTTCATCCTTCCCACCCTTACTACAAATTACTGACTGAAGTTAGATCAATACCTCATCCGCCTGTGCATACTAGCCTAGTTTTATGAGGTAAAGCGATATTATCCTAGGTCTGCATCCATTAGACTACCCTTAAATTTATTCATTGTGACATAAAACTGATGGGTATTGGGCTTACCTTTGCCGCAATCCAGAGGTGAAATCTAGTGCTAACACATAGCTCTGAAAACTTGGTGCAATCCTTCTCCCTGTAAAATCGACAGATTAGAGCCATTAAATAAATGTATGGCTCCCTTAGGTTTTTTTTCCATACCAGCCCTTGCTTTGGTTTGTGAATTTTACTATGAAATATGTTGGTGTCATTGAACTCATAGAATTTTACTATGCAATCAGTTTTTAATCGCTCCTCCGGGTCCTTGAGATTGTAGCATTTATGGACCTTCATCGAGTGAAACACACTAATGTATCTACCATTCTCATCATTAACAAGGCACATCATTATGTCTGTGTGGTCGATTATCCACCCCAGGGTCTCAATATAGGGAAAGACTAGGGTTCAACAGGCTACCATATGTAGGCATGACCACCAGATGTTTGGAAAAACCTGGTCGTTGAGAGTCCTTATGTCCCAGTAGTTGTGGGGGATAAATTTCAGGTAATCCTCTTTGTTGATCCTGTCTAACAAATATCCACACTGCGGGAGCATCATCTTTGACCCAGTGCTCGCCTCTGTGTCACCGAATGCAGGGGGCTATGTAAATTCCTTCTTAGTAGATGTTTTGATGACTGAATCCACTTTAGTAGAAAACCCCAACTGCCTTGCAGCTCTGAGAGAATATCCTTCACCGACCTTTGCTTCCTTCAATTTTGGTTCCCTTGGCGAGCGTCTGGTCGTTGGCTTCCTTGGAGGCATTTTCCCGTAGAAAGAGTAGAGTTAGACACTGTCTTGTAGAGATGATACTGATATATAAATAAATGCAACCTCCAAAATGATAAAATCAATACATACCTATTCTTCGCACTAGCTTAACTTGGTTGTAAAATTATGAGAATCATGTGCAACTCTTGAGATGCTCTTTTTGCTCCTTCGAATACTCTGAGAATGAGAATCTTGTGTACAAAATGTTGGGGTTCGAAAATGTCTTAGTAATTTAAACACAAAGAATACTTACCTTGTCGCATCAATTCTTCAATTCAGGGCATAAATGCGGTTTTACACAATCCATCACGAAGATCTGCATTATGCTCAGGATTTAAATGAAGTCGTAGGCCGATGATGCAGGAGCAGGATACGTTGTAGTTCATAGGCAATTTGAAATTCTCGTTATTCGGTCGGCGTGTAGGAAAATAATGTATGCAGAGAAAAACATTTATTGGCCTATTAAATGACAGAATCCAATCTTATTTTGTGCCGAAAACGTCCCATCATTTTGCTAATTTGAACGAGTGGATTGGGGGTCGGCGTTTTTCTTAGACAATGTTCATTGATATCTTTTCGAAAAATATTTGATGCCAATCTATCTGGCCATAAATCGCTAATGAGGAAATGATGAACTAGACGTGAGACTAGGACACAGGGAAATCTAAGGTGACTCGGGATGAAACTAGGATGTACGAATTTCCTATGAGGCAAAGACACATGGTATTTGAATTTGGCTCCTTCACTTAAGAGTTTATTTGGAATCGAGGATTTTCATTAGATATTCACTTTTATAAACATGTCCTATCCCGATGATGCTGAAGAAGTATCGAGGATCGATGATCAATGAGATGTTGAAACAAGTGTTCCCATATTACCCCCCTCGAAATTTGCCAATGCCGAAAATGCATCAGAGATCGGTGATTGGCGATGTGTCAACACGAAAATTTCCACAGTTTAAATTTTTGGGATTTCACCAACTCCGAACAATACATCGGTAATTGGTGATCAAAGGTTCATTATGGCCCATGTTAGTGTTTTCCCTTTCATATTTCATCGACACCGATGGGATATCAAGAATTTACTGAAAAACATCTTTGTGAACATAGTTAGCAATCGACACACTCCTCCTCCATTTTTTACCGATTCTGATGATACATTGACGATCGATGATTATCATTGCTACATGGTCATTTTACTTCTCATATTTCTTCGATGACTAAAATATGTGCATGGGTCACAATTTTAGCTGTGTATTCTTAGTTGAAATGCCAAGTTCTTTTTAGATAAAAGTTTCAATTCAACAGGTCCAAATAAATCTGAATGTGATCGATGATAAGACATGGAAGAAAAGAAATTAATGATCCCTACACAATGGATGCAATATTGAAAGGAGAAAAAAAAAACAAGTGGTACCCAAAAGAGAAAAAATTTCAAAGAAAAACTTTTAGGGTGTGCTGAGCGCTAAACAAATGGTGATTCTCTAGGAGAAAATAGAATATATGCTCCTTCCTTCAGGATTAGCTTGTAAAGAAGCTGGTTGAGAAACTATCTGGATTCTAATTAATCAAAGTATTTCCTATCCATGCGTGTACAACTTCCAGGGTTCTTGAATCTGGGTCCGCCTATGGATTTCAACCCTTTTTCCACCTTTGTTCCTCTTGAACATGACCCACACCCCTTTTTGACAAGATTTGTGTAAGGCATTCACTGGCTCGAGGTCGTTTTAGTTATCATTATTCCCTCGCTATGGTTTTTCTCCACTGCCAGCGAGCGTCCATAGCCCCGCCAGAGTCACCCCAACGTCAAAGACCTTGCTCTGCTGCCAGTGACCATCCATAGCCCCGACAAATTTATCTACATACCATCTAAGACTTTGCACTCCTTTTAATATAATTGATTTTATTCTGGCAGAAATTCCACGAGTGAGTTGGAGAGGAGGACGTCTGTTATCTGCAAGGTGAAATTATTCCTAGCTCTATCTAGAGGTACATGTGATATTTCCAACTATCCATATTTCCCATTGGGATTTACCAGACCACCAAGTGGATATGTTATCACTTACCAAGGTTGTGTGTTTTCCAAAGACAAGATATAGATCTCCTTTAAGAAATTTTTATTTGCCCAACGTCTCGTATGTTGCACATTAGCATAAGTTAGGAGCAACATTTTTTGCGCCATATTTATTAAATTCGACCACTTATTTATGGAACACAACTTAATTACAGGAAAATACCAAGCAAAATAAAAGGCAAAAATAAAGAGGAATTTGTAGTCGGCCTACGCTAAACCTAAACATTTATCCTGATCAAAATATATGCTAAACGAAACATGAAAAAGACAATATATATATCTATATATCTATATATCTATATCTATATATCTATATATCTATCTATCTCTCTCTCTCTATATATATATATATATAAAACAAAAGTATTGTTTTAGGGCTTGGCCATTCACTGGGAGGGTGTCGAGTTCCCCCCTCAGATTTTTCAATTGGTATGTGCCTCCCCCAATTTTATCGGATACCTTTAAACGTTTGAGCCAAAGATTTTGAAATTTGGAGTGTTTTCCTTTAGACTTGTTTTCTTTGTCCCATTTCAAAACTAGGTTCCCTACTTCAAAACAAATTTCTCTGGCCAAATTTCTCTGGCCTTATACTTGTCAAGCCATATTTTAATTGTCTGTTGATGAACGATGAACTTAGCTTTATCATTTTCTCTTTCTTTGTCTAGCATCAGAAGGATATCAATCCTTTGTTGTAGAGAGGATGAGGGCTGAGCTCTTGATGCCTAGGTGAGTTGTAGAGATGGAAGATACAATCTCTTTGGTAGAATGGATTCTTTCCCATATACCAAAAAGTACATAGAGTTTCCTATGGCGTCTTTAGGTGTTACTCTATCATCCCATAGGGTGTTATGGAGTGAATTATGCCAATTCCTTTGGTTTTCAACAATTGTCTTTTTAAAGATTCTTACCAGGTTTTTATTAGTTGACTCTACCACCCCATTCCCTTGCAGATAATAATTTGCAGAATATATTATTAGGATCCCTTTGTCAAGAGAGAATTCAGTCAAGTGCATGGAAGAAAAGTAGGAAGCATTGTTAAAAACGAGGACAGAGGGTAGTCCAAACCTCATTATTAGTTGTTGTTCTAGAAATTGTATTACTACCTTTTCACTAACGTGTGAGAGGGATAGCCTATGTCCATCTTGTAAAATAGTCTGTAGCAGTCAAGATATATTTATGTTGTTTCAAAGAATTGGGAGTAATTTCTCCTATGATGTCTATTCCCGAATGCTCGAATGGTTTGGATATAGTAACCAACTATAGTGGAATGGTTGCTTTGTTTTCCCTACCAGCGCTTACTTGACAAGTTTTACATTTCTTGGCATATGTGTGAGAATCCATGAACAAAGTGGGCCAATAATAACCAACCCTCAATATTTTATGAGCTGTGGTTTCTCCTACAAAATTCCCACTTGCTGGGCCGTCGTGGAGTTCTCTCAACACCTTTTCTGCATCGTCCTTTTCAATACATCTAAGCAATACTCCATCATAGTTTATGCAGAAAAGCACCGAATTTATGAGGTGATATTGAGCGGATTTTAACCTGAGGGCTCTGCTTTCTCTAGGGTTTACATTTTTGGGACAAGACCCGTGATGTAGGATATAAAATAGGTTTCCATACTAGGATTATCACTTGGGAGGTACGTATAGGGCTTCACCACACCATAATGATATCTCATTTTCCTAGCCGGGGTCTTCTACGTTAATCAGATCTTGGGCCTCAACAACTAGTTTACACAATCCTTGTCCTTTGACTAATTTGGCAGGATTTATGTCTGGATCAAATTCTTGAACAACTTCCATCCAATTTCTCATTCTTTCTCCCATCTCTTATTGGGTGAATAAATACTCGATTGTTGGGTGTGGGACTATGACTTTGGTGTGATTCTTCAGAATATAGGATATGAAATGTTTGACTTCTTTATATACTGCGTAAGCTTGTTTTTCTATAGTAGGGTAGTTCATTTCATCTCCTTGGATATTGGTGCTCATAAAGGATATCGGTGCCTCATTTTTTTCATCATCCTTTTGGGTAAGCACTGCAACCAAGGATTGGTTAGAAGAAAAGGTATAAAGGAAAAAATCCCCACTAAATTTAGGGCTTCGCAACACTGGTGCTTGGGATATTGCAGTCTTGATGTTGTTAAAATATCCTCTTATTTCTTCATCCCATTTAAACTATGCATCCTTTTGAATCATTTAACAGTTTCAGTGAAGTCAGGAGTAAAGGTTTAACAGTTTCAGTGAAGTCAGGAGTAAACTTTCTCACAAAATTGATTTTCCCAAAAAGAGATTGCATGGCCTTTTTATTGTGAGGAAAAGGAAGTTGAGCTATTGCTTTTATCCACTCAGGGATGATGATTATTCCTCCTTGAGATATAATGTGACCTAATATTTTTCCTTCCTCTACACCAAAGATGGTTTTCTTGGGGTTCAAATATATTCCATATTTCCTACACCTTTCAAAAATATAAGTCAAATTTTGAATGTGGTATTCCTTGTTTTTTGAGTATACTGTTATGTCATCTAAATAGAATACCACACTTGTTAATCAACCCCCAAAATGATATGTCCACATCTCTATGGAAGGTTGATCCTGCATTGATCAAACCGAAGGGCATGTGTTTATAAGTGAAAGTTCCCCCCTTGGTTCGGAAGGTACCTTTTAATCGATCCTCTTCTTAAACCAGGACCTGGTTATACCTCGAGAAACCATATAGGAGGGAAAACATTTCAGAGCTGGACACTGTTTGTAAGAGTTGTTCCATGGGTAGAACTGGGTAGCTATCCTTTTTCGATGCTCTGTTAAGGTTTCTAAAATCTACACATAGGCAGATCTCCCCATAATTTTTCCTAACAATAACCAAATTGGCTACCTAGGCAGAGTGTCTAACATGAAAGATAATATTAGCATCTAACAATTTCTTTATTTATTGATACATCAAAGGTTCCAAAGATGGATGGTATGTCCTGAGATTTTGTTGGAAGGGTTTTGCTCCAAATTTTAACGGGATCGTGTGTTGGATAATGCGAGTGTCACAATTTTTCAATTCTCAGTAGGACCACACAAAGACATCTTGATAATATATAAAAAGTTTGAGATAAGCTTTCATGTCTTATTTGGACACTGTTTTACCTATATTTACATTCTTAGGTTTTTCCAGGGTTCCTAGGTTTATAGTCTCATATATATGACACGAACTCCCTATTTTTGCATTCTTTGACCCTCTAAATCTCTCCCTTAGGTCAAAAATGTTCTCCAAATTGGCCACCCTTTTCGGTATCATGTGAAACCTTGGTTCATTACCAAAGTGATCGTTTCCTTTCTTATGATCGTGGATATTGGATTTTGCAGGTAGTTCTTTGAATACTTTGTCATCAATAACCAAATCCTTAAAATTATCCTGGTTAGTTGGGAAGTCTACAATATGTTCATCTCCTTCAAAGAATTTCTAGTTAGAAATGTTGTTAGGAACCGAAGGCTTGTAGATCACTTCCACTGTGAACCTAGAGGCTTCACAATCTTCTAAAGGAGATAATCTCGAGGCTATGATGGCTAAGGAATCAAATAGAGTATTCTTTGTTCTGAGAACAATAGTAATGTTGAAGGCCTCAAAATTTTCTATTAGTCTGTGCACCTCTTTCTGGTATTTTCTCAAGTGAGGTGAATTGCAATGGATACTATTCTTCACTTTCCTAATGATAATTTCAGAGTCTCCAAAAACTTTCAATTCTTTAATGTTTAAGTCTTTGTCTTTCTTCAGTCCCTGAACTAGAGCTTCATACTCAACAGTGTTATTGCTGTATTCAAACTCTAGTCTACAGGATAGGAAGTTTCACTTTCCCTTCGGGTCAATGAGAATACATCCTGCTCCTGACCCTTCTTTTGATTTAGACCCATCAAAATAGAGCGTCTAAACTTGTGAGAAAAATTTAGTAACTTCTTCATGCCTAGTTATTTGCTCACCTCCATCTTCCTTGCTTGCTGCTCCCAACAGAGGATCCTAACAAAAGATGATTTCTTTTGAGGCTTCCAGTAGATTTACTTGAAAACTAATTTCGGAGTTTTGAGTGAGAGGTACATTAGATGAGAGAGGGGAAAAATTGCTGAAATCAGAATCGCAAGAGTAGTTTCCTAACATGGGGAAATCTGTTGAGGGTTTGTTGAAAGATTCTAAATCGGTAGTGTGTTTGAGATATCTTTACCTATTGAGCCTAATCATCTTTTTATGTCCCTTTAGTGGAAACCAAAGGTGATCCTAGTCCGTACTAAAGTATCCATTTAATTTCTCGAACCAATATCTACTAAGTAAGAGTCCATAATCTTTTGGGATGTCTACTACAATTATGTCAATTACTTGAATTTTTTTTTGGTGTGTAGCCATTCTGATCATGACATCTTTAAGTTCCCCAATAAACTTTACCTGAATCCTGTATACTTGTATAACATGTTTATCACTTTTGAGAAGGGTTGCATTTAATTTATTGCATATTGACAATGGCATGATGTTGGAGGATGCCCATGAATCGACTAAGAAATTATGCAGGTTTCTGTTGAAGACTTCAAACGTTAAAAGGAAATGAGGGATAAAGGGCTTTCCTCTTTTGACTAAAGAGAAATAATTTACACTCGGTTTATTATTTAAATCCATGGGATATGGGACCTCACCTAGGTTAGTGCTCGTCATAAGGGCTTCTATTGACTTTAAGGCCTGTAACATAAAATCCTTTTCTTGGGGAATCTTCCACATGTCCATTACTGACACATTAGCCTTCATCTTCTTCAATTCCTCTAGTACATTATAGTATAACTTAGGAGATTACTACATGTGTATCTTTATAGGGTTTCTTTGAGACACAAATGGTTCTTTCAAGTGATCGACTATTTGTTTCCCTCTTGAGGATTGAACAGTGGCAGGATTATTTTGGACTGGTTGACCCCTACTTCACGTTGCTAGATAGTTGGCTTAGGTTGATGGAAAATTGGTATGGATTGTTGGTTGTCATTGATGTCAACCATTGGAGAGTGATATTGTATATTGATTTCAACCCTTAGTGATTGATGTCAACCCTTGGAGAAAGTCCGATAGCAAATTTCGGTAGCACAAAGGTTTGGGTGATGGACCCAAGTTTGTTTGATGTATAATGGTATGAGTTTTAATATATTTGAAAGTAAGAATATTCTATATGGTTAGTACATGTCATGACATTTCTAGTGGTATGTGGAAGATCACATAACTCCTCACAATTAGAGAGTTATAGCCATGTGAAGTTGGAGAACCCAGGTTTGGGTAATGGACCCAAGTTTGTTTGATGTATAATGGTATGTGTTTTGATATATTTGTAGGTAAGACTATTCTATATGGATATTACATGTCATGTCATTTCTAGTGGTATGTGGAACATCACATAACTCCTCACGGTTTGAGAGTTATGGCCTTACGAATTTGGAGGACCCTCATATGTTGGCTTGAAGCCCCAAAAGGTCAAAGAAGTCAAAGTGCTTGCAAAGAAGAAATTATTTAAATAATAAAGTGAAGTGATAAAGTCAAAAAAGATAATTTAAATAATAAAGTGAATTGACAAAGTCAAAGAGGATTATTTAAATAATAAAGTGAAGTGACAAAGTCAAAGAGGATTATTTAAATAATAAAGTGAAGTGACAAAGTCAAACAGGATTATTTAAATAATAAACTGAAGTGACAAATTCAAGGAGGATTATTTAAATAACAAAGTAAATGGAGAACTTTCTAATTATGGAAAGTGGTTAGAAGTGGGCTAGCCCTAAAATAAGGAAATTGGGTTAAGATGGTTAAAAGATAACCCCTTGAGGAAGCTACATGAAAGTATAAATAAGAGGCAAGTCTCTCTCATTTTAATTACACTTGAGCATATTTAATATCTACAAGTGACTAAGGTAACCAAAGGATATATAAGATGAATTTTAGAGGGGAGGTGAAGTAAAGAAGGCCGAAATTCAAGGGAGGATAAATTCTTTTGATGATGCTTTCTAAGGTATGTTATTTACATGTCATCTCACCATATTCACAATACATTTTTTTCTAGAATGATTCAGACCATGAAATTGGGAGGCCATTGAGGAAACATATTCAAGTATCTTTGGTACGAATTTTAGCTTGTGGGTCATTGTATTTTTGGAGTTACACTCCGTGGAAAATAGGGTTTGTCTAGTCCTGAAACTAGTCTAAAACAGGTGTTTCGGGTAAAAAAGTCATAACTTCTTCATAACAGATATAGATTAAGTAAGACATAATTTTTTGGTTAGAACACATTTTGTAGTATTCTTTGTAAAATTTTCAGATCCATACAAAAAATATTCTGTGCAGGGAACACTCTACAAGTTCTCTCTCTAGAATAAGACATAATTCAACAAGGTATGCCATTTTTTCTATAACTCCTCTGAGAGGTTCCAAGTAGTGACACCTAGAGGAATTGCATAAAACACACTGAATAAAATTGTGTACTATTTTCATATATTTATTCATTACAGGTACATAGTTATGATTATTTCAATTTAGGGTTGTTGACTAATCCAAAACTAGTCATGTGAGACTAAATTAAAGTTTGATGAAAATGATAGTCTCTTGTTGTTAAAGTTAAGGAAGTCTTGTAGGTTGAGGTACAGGTCGGTGCATGGTTGATGCACTTATTTATGGTACAAGTTTATTATAGGTTGTTTGGTACAGGTTGGTGCATGGTTGATGCATGTTTTTATGGTACAGGTTGATTACATGTTGAGGTATAGGTTGATGCATGGTTCAGGTTATTGGTATAGTTTGTTTGGTGCAGGTTGCTTTGTATAGGTTTACAACAATATATCATACAATGATAGTGTTATAGTGGTTCCATCATTCTACTTATACGTCAAGGCGGTTGGACTGAGCAAGGACAAGTCATTGTAGCCACCTTTTGGTTGTAGCCAGAGAACATAGGGGGTTGTAGCCTCCTTCTGGTTGTAGCCAGAGAATTGGGGAGTTGGAGCTTCCCTCAGGTTGTAGCTTGAGAAACTATGGGGTTGGAGCCTCCTTCTAGTTGTAGCTGGAAAACAAAGGAATTTGGTTCTTCCAATGAATGTAATTCTTAAATACATATAAGAAAAAGTATTCCGTGGTTTTCTCCCACTTTGGGTTTCCACATAAAACAATGGTGTACTGTGTATGTGTGTGATTGGTCATTTGTTCATTGTTTATTTACTCTGCAACTATTGGATGATAATGCTACATTGATATAAAACTTGAATTTTATGGTGAAAAAGGATTAAATTTCTCTATTACTGATTCACCACCCTTCTCAGTAATCCAACAATTGGTATCATAGAAGGTTCCTTCAAGAAACAATTTAACCACTGGAAGGAGATCATGGATTATTCTGAGAATGGAGTACCAATGTTTAATAGTAAGAATGGTTTTAAGTATGAGTGCTATAGTGGGAAAACCCCCCTATGAACTACACTAGGGTTCTAAAGTGAAGGTAGAGCTAACTGTCTAAAGTCTCCTACTTTTAACAACTATCCCGACAATACCCCACATTCATGCATAAAGTACAAAGTATAGGGATCTGATAGTCTTACCTTAAACTTCGCATTCGGTGTCGATCCCTTTGCGTTCGGTTGTTCCTCGAATGCAAATATCCTCCGAAGGATGACCTACATTCACAAAAAGATAAACAAGAAACTACGAACATGCATTCTACGTATGAATTAGTGGGGTAGATGTCCTAATAAAATATAAATCAAATATCAAGATTAAACATATCATGTGGCGGGTCGGAAAAACTACTTCTTTATATTAATCTCACAAAGTTACTTACAAAATGAGATCGACGACTGCTCCTCAAACCCGGTCCTGGGCTCCTCGTCACCAAGATCCAACTGCTTCCATGTATCTTTCTCCTCTACAACTCTCTCTAGGAAATGGATTAGGCTAGTAATGGAGGAAAAAGGGCTAGAATAGGGAATTCTGGATCAAAACTCACAATGTGGCTGCAAATTCTTGGGGTAAGGGGGGATTATGAAATGGGCATAGTTTCATTGATTTCATGATTATCCTTGTAATGGGACCCTAACACCTTCTTTTATATGCCAAAAAGATAGTTATTCGGTTGGGTGATGGGCTATAGGCGGTCAATTGGTTGGGAAACTACCCAAAATACTGTATTCCCTTGCAACTTTTTATTTTTTGCAATTTTTGTGGGTATACACAGGATGTAATGGTGTATCTAGTGTATGTACACAGTTGTAGTGGTGCAACAAGTGTACATACGCAACCAGTAATGGTGCAGGGCACGTACATCCTCAAAAAAGTGTTTTTTAAGAAGAGCTTTCAGTGATAGCTTGCAAAAAATGGCAAGTAAGATGGCTTGATGCCAGGTATGCATGTATGGTGAAATTTAGGGTTATAAAAGATGCCCCCTAATGTGTGAGGTTAGAAGAGCATCTGATGGGAAAAATACATTACAAATATTTACCAACATACGAAGGAGTGAGCCCAGGACCAGAGTTCGGGAGGTGCCATCTGCAAAATAAAAATTGTCTCATCGAGGCGGGCATACCCATGCTCGGGATGAAATAAATAATGGATTCCAATCAAATACACTACAAATCCATGTCATATAACTATATAAAGTGTATTCGTGAGCAATACACAATGGATCTACATCTCAAAATCAAAAGATATACATGTATAATATCCATCTTCAAGAAGCTACTGATGCCTGATGGCTACATATGAGGTATTCAGAGGTCAAGAAACTTCAAGATATTCAAAACTAGGGTAGAAGGAAGTGTAATGTGAGTGTACAAATTCACTACCCAGAGGTCTTTGATGGCTTGTCGGGGAATAAACAAGAGGATATCGGTGATCAAGCAAAGAACGTCATTTATTTCGAACAAAGACTTTGATTGGAATTTTGGGATGGCCGGGCATGAGGACAAGAGAAAAATTGCAGAAGGGCTAAGTCAAGTTGGTTAAAAAGTCCCTTGGATAATAGAACGACTAATGATCAGACTTAGGAAGCATGACATTGACATAAGTTCACAATGCAGGAGGGAACACAAACTCTCCATATGTTTGGAAGAATAACCAAATGGAGGAGGACACAACTCTATGTTACGAGAGCATATTTCTAAGGTCATATTAAATCCCAAAGCTTGATGAACAAATAGAAGGATGTGCTTTGTCCAAGGGTGACTCATTGTGCTGCCAAAAAAAAAAAAAATACTTTTCCCATCCTCTTTTTGGGGTATCTTTTATTTTTTTGTCTTTTTCAATAATTTTGGACATCTTGAAAAAGAATAAAATAATGCTACGTTACAAAGGAGGAATGAGTGTCACAAACATACTAGTTCCCAGTGCAAGGAACACACTGATAATCAGAGTAAGGAGACATGTGTAGGAAAAAGAAACTCAAGAAAATTCCTCCATGGGTCAAGTTGTCAAGATGCAGAGGAAAAGTTCCGCAAGGCTTGCATTTAATGCATGCTTCAAAGGTTCAGTTGAGAGAAACATGAAGCCGACATTAGGCCAAATACACAAGAATGCAAATTTGATTAATATGACACAATGATAACGTACTTCAATGTAATTTTAAATGAGCCCAGAGAAGGTAAGCTCGGTGGTTTTTCATTTTTTGAGAGTCTAAAGAAGATTGTCTAGTCGGCTTGAAAAAGGGATAAAGTGCAAAAGAAGATAGTCTAGTCGGCTCGAAAAAGGGATAAATTAGCAACTAAAAGACGTCTATTCAAAACCATTTTAACGAGTGTGACAAAGACACGATCACTCGACAATATTTTCAATTTTAAGGAGTCTGAAAAGATCTTAACTATGGACTCGCTGCCTTTTTCTTGATTTAGTCCTCTTAGCCCAAAAAAGGTGTAATTTACTGAGGAGACCTCTCCCGGCGAGACGAATCTCCTGAGGTGTACCTTTTTCCTCCTTAATCTATAGGCCAAAAAAAAAGGTAAACTCATGCTAGTAGATGTTTTTCTGAACCAATTAACAAGTGTGAAAGAATAAGGTCACTCGACGATCTTTTCAATTTTAAGAAGTCTGAAAAGAGCTTAATTATGGACTTTGTAATGGATATTCTTCTAGATCGGTTTAACGAGTGTGAAGAAACAAGCTCACTCAGAAATATTTTCATTTTTAGGGAGTCTGAAAAGAGCTTAACTATGGACTCCGTGGGGGTTCCTTTTTCGTAAATTTAGTCCCTCAAGCCTAAAAAAGGGTTAAAGTTATACCTAAGAATACTCTTCAAGCGAAATGAAGATCCTAGAGTATACCTTTGTTCGTACAATTGACTATCCGGACCGAAAAAGGGGTAAAATATCACTGGAAAGACGTGCCTTCAAATTTTAGTTTGGCGAGCATGAAGGGCAACAAGATCGCTCGACAATATTTTTCGTGTTTAGAGGGTCTGAAAAGGGCTTAAAAGAAGACTCCTTTGTTTTTTGGTAGTCCTTAGGGTGAGGCCAAAAGTGATAATATATCAGATATGTGAAGGATCAAACTCATAATCAAGGCAAGACTAAAAGGACTCCGGAGCCTATGGTCATTAGCAAAGGCATGGACACCAAAATACAACTAGGATCTACCTAGGGCATCCATGTGAGGGTAGGCTCTACCACTAAATTATGACACTTCTAGAGAAGCAATGGTGGTTCCATGTTGTAATTCGGTGGGGTCGATCCTATGGTAAATAAAAAAAGACAACAAGGTGCAACAAGTGGAGGTGGAATCCTAACTTAAATGCAAATAGTTGGAAAAACAACTTTTACCAAAGGACCTTAGAAAGTAACCCATCACTCCAAAAGTTTCCCAAACCAAAGTGGAGTATGTCGTAACATCCAATGAGAAACTCAAAAACCATACTAAATGATTTTCAAGCTAGAAAAAATGACAAAAGGGTTCAAGAAATGACAAAAAGGGCCAAAACAGTCTATAAATAGAAGCTTGGAAGCTCATTATCACCATTGCAAATTGAGAATTGACCAAAAATCCAAAAACACCCCTTTGCTAAAAGAGTTGATTATGGGAGCTTCAGTGGACGAAACGAACTTCTGCTCAGACCAAGAAAGTATAAATCAACCCCTCTTGCAATTCAATACTTCCCTTTTTGTTCATTTTAATTTTTTTGGGGAGCATGCACTCTTAAAAAGGGTGCGGCCCTGCGTGTACGCGAGCTGTCCAACGATAGCACGCATATACCTGCAGGCAGAAAAAAACCTGCCCGCGTGCATACACGAATGTGCTCAACACACCCTGCACACACCCTCAAACACATGGAAAATTTTGAAAGGCAAGAGTTTAACTCTCTTTTGAACTTCTCACTTTGCAAGATGTATGTCCATTGGAGAGAAAGGGAGCATGAAGACATTGATTCTTTGGTCATAGAATACCCTACTGCTCTCTCCGTTATAGCACAATGTGAGTTGTTGAAATTCTTCCAGTGTCCACTCATGAGAGCACAACCCAGGCTGTTGATCGCCTTGGTAGATTACTGGCATCTAGATGCTGAGGAATTTATGCTCGAGGGACAATCGTTGGCTCCAACGACTGAGTATATTTATTTTTTGACTTGCCTCTCAAGGAGAGGGGAACCAGTGAACCTTTGTGATTTTCCTCCTAGGCCTCACAACATTGCCGAATTGATCAGGTTATACTATGAGGCTGGCCCAGATAAAGTGAGTTCTCAAGTGCCGATCCACAAGATTTCCAATCTATCACTACAAGTGATAGTTTTACTTATTGGGTGGATCACTAGATCTGTGGCTTTACATTAGGCCTCTCGAGCGCACATGCATTGTGCATTACAATGCTTAAATGTAAGAGTGTTCTACTGGAGAACAACCATGATGGATTGCATGAAGAGACAACTAACAGAGTGTCATGTGCAGAATAACAAAAAATTTGGGTTCAGGACTGTTCTATGTTCTTTTTTCTTCGAGAGGGTACCCAATCTCAAACCATGAGAGACAATACGTGGGCACATGGCCTCTCTCCTAGAAGTGTGTATATGGGCGGTGTTGTTTCCATGACAGGGGGAGGGAGGACCATTGAGGCCTTCAACGATTCTTTTTTCAACTAGTGGTCTTGGCAGATTTCAGCTATAGAGGACTACCCCTATGTCAGGATCAACTTCTCCAGGGATCCTGATATGCCCGTACCTCCCATAGAAAAACAAGGAGAGATCAGTATGTTTGTTTTTTTTAATTGTTATTTAATTTTTATTTCTTTATAAATATCATTTTTTTTAATGCGTACCAGAGTATCTAACAACTATGTATCTGTTATGTACAGATGTGGGACCAGTGCATCCAACAAACTTCTTGAGGACCAGGTAGCGTCATCAACTAGAGGCAGGACTAGCCACAACTTCCGGAACAACAGCAGCAGCAGGGGGACCTCTAATTGGAGAGGCTAAGAGAGTTTTTAGACAGGTGGAGCGGAACCTTACCATGCTCACTCGCATAGTCCCTATGGTAGAGATTGAGGATGTCCTGTAATCGATGTAACCTCACATAGTTGCGGTGCCATGGACTTGGGTCCAACTCTTTCGACATTTGGAAAACATCATGGTTCACTACGGTAGGTCCAACAGGCCCTGCCCTTAGCTTAGGATGGACCACTTATGTGCCGAGGGCACTTTTTTGTATATTTTTTAGGGCATAATCCCCATGATGTATACTGGAGATATTTTTGAGGCGCTTGCACCCACCTATGTACTCTGACACTTTTGATATATATGTGTATTTACATCATTTTATGTCTTATGGATTACATTTATTTACAAATGTATTTACATGTGTATGTGTGTGCTTTTTCTTACATGTGTGTAATATGCCAATATAATACTTGATTATCTAGAGTATCTGTCATTTGATTTTGTCTCCTAGGAACATGGATATATGTAATGTAATCAAAACAACGTTATAAGAGACATACCCTAAGGAATATTCAATGTAGAGTAGGATCATAAACGCGTTAAACCCAATTTAACTGGCACACAACCAATTGTGCATCTAGGTAGACCTGGAGGTAAGAGATATCATGCGACAAGGTGTCACGAAGAAAATCTATTACTACACTGTATTCGGTGACGTTATTCGTGGCGTGACTTAAACAGATACCTCCAGAAGATAACAACTGACCTTGAGGTGTGAACATCACCCAAGCTGTAGAAGCAAGCCTCTGAGTGTGTCAAATAACACCATTCGTAAATCATAAGAAAACATATGATTCACTTGACATCTACCACAGTGAAAAAGTTGACATAAAAAATGACACGTCCATAAAAAAAATGACAAAAACTAAAATGTATAAGAACTATACATATATACAAGAAGTCACCCAAGGCGACCCACCTTTGAGTAATACTTCTTAAGGTAGAGCCCATTTCTAGGCTCCACTAAATAATTCCCTTCAAAGTCAACCAGATGATAAGCGCCCTTCTTTAATACCTCCTTCACAATGAATGATCCAAACCATATGGGTTTGAAATTTCCTACCCCTAGGGAATCATTATCTTGGTCATAAACCGGGACAAGGTCACCTTCGGAGAAAATTCAAGGACGAACGGACTGATCATACTGACACTTGACTTTCTGCTTGTGAGCCTCATTAGCCAAGTCTACATCATGTCATTTATCATCAAGGTGCTCGAGATATAATAAGCATTCCTAAAGTGGTGAAGTGTCTGGAAATAACTGTACTTCCAACTTAAGAGATGGGATCTGACATTCTATAGGAAATATTGCTTCCAACCCGTAAACAAGTTGAAAAGGTGAGAAATCAGTGGCAGTCTTTACAAACATTCGGTAGGCCCACAATGTCGAGTATAACATTAAATGCCAATTTGACTTGGCCGAATTGATCGTTTGCTATAAAATGGTCTTGAGTGACTTATTCATAGCTTTCACCTGACCATTCTCTTGTGGGTAATAAGGTGATGAGTGTTATTGTCTTAACCCTAGCTTTGATGTTAACTCATACATCATTTTATTTTGAAAGTGATTACCATGGTCAGTGAAAATATCCTTTGGGACGCTGAACCCTGCTATTATCTGATTAAACAAGAAGAGAGTTGTTGTCTCTCCATCATCTTTGAACGTTGGCATAGCTTCGACCCAGTTGGTGAAGTAGTCTACTGCTATGTTGATATAATGGTGCCCCTTGGATGAAGGGGGGTGGAATTTATTATAATCAATCCCCCACTTGGTGAAGGGGCCAACTGTGATGATGGGAAACATGGGAGCATGTTGTGCCCTCATCTTCCGTGAGAAGATCTAACATGGGTGGCACTTCTTGACCAATTCAACGCAATCTTTGATTAATGTCGGCCAATATTAAACGTCTTGTAGAATCTTTTGGGCTGTTTCCAACCCATAAAAATGACCACCACATGCTCCAGTGTGGCAGTCGTTAAGCACGAGTTTTGCTTCTTCATGGGTGAGACATCGACGAAGGATGCAATCTATACCTCGACGATACAAAGTGTCTTCGAGAATAAGACAGTTTTTTTCTTGTTGGAATATACATCGACACTCATCACGAGAAGAAGAGGTGGGGCACTTGAAAGTATTCAGATAGACTAGTATATCTCCATACTAGGGGTCCGAAGATGAAATCATAAAAATATCTCCTTTAATTGGTGATTCTTCGTGCGTAACATCACCTGACTCGACCGAAAGTTCTGAGATGAGTTTCGCAAAGACCAACGACTTTTTGGATTTCTCCGAAACAAAATCCAAGTCAAATTATTGGAGGATAACAATCCATCTACTGATATTTTTGTCGATCACACATCATGTCAACACACATTGGAATGGATTCACAATGGCAATGATGATGGTCTTGCAAAACAAGATATCGTGACAAAACCATTGGACAACATGAACTGCTGGAAACACAAGTTTCTCAACATGGGAGTAGTCGATTTCTGGTCCAACCAGGCCTCATCTTAGGTAGTAAATCATGTGCTCCTCAAGCAAATCATCCTCTTGAATCAAGACTATGTCGATGGTTGACTCTGCAGCGACCAAGTACAATAAGAAATCTTTATTATAATTGTGTGGCCAAAGCAGGGGGGAAGACATGAGGGTGCATTTCAATGCTTCGAAAGAATGTTGAGCGACTTTGTCGCAATGGAAAGGAACGCCATTCTTTATTAAACACATGAACCCTTTTATGATATCGGCATAGTTTGCGATGAAACGCTATACAAAATTCTCTTTTCCTTGTAAACTCTGAAGCTGACGGACTGTGCACGGGGGAGGTAACTGAAATATCACCTCAACCTTTAGAGGATCAACCATGATCCCTATTGTCGAAACTATGAAACCTAGAAGACGACCCGATGTCATGAAGAAACTGCATTTGTTTGGATTCAAGTGAATCCGATAGTAGCGACATCGCTCAAAGATAAGTCAGAGGTCTATGGGATGAGCAACTCTCTTATGAGATTGTGACGCTAAATCATTGAGATAAGCCTCGACTAGGTGTTTGAAATCGTGTAAATAAAAAGACATGGCTCACTGAAAAGTGGCTCCAACATTCTTCAGGCCAAAAGGCATCTTCTGATAAGAAAATATACCCCATGGATAGATAAAAGTTGTTTTATTCTGGTCCTCGGGTTTGATCTGTATCTGATTGTATCTCGAGAAACCATCCATGAAATAAAATACATCGCAACGTGCACATTCATCGAAAATATGGTCAATAAATGGGGTGGGGAAATTTTCCTTTGGATAGGCCTTGTTCAAATCACGGAAGTTCATACATACATGAATCGTACCCTACTTTTTGTTGACTGCAACGAGATTCGACACCCATTGAGTTAATTGGATGGGGTAGATCAAACCAACTTTGAGTATTTTCTCTACTTTAGCCTTAATAGTAGCTTCTTTCTGAGGATTTACTGGACGAACCTTCTACCATACCAACTTGGCATCAGGGTAAGTCATAATCTCATGTTCGACGATTCTTGGATTAGTGCCTGGAATTTCCTCGTAATACCAAGAAAAACGTCACAGAATTCTTTAAATAAATTTGTATATATCTAAATATCCTCAGGGGAATAGTATACTCCGATGAAGACATTCTCCATGATGCCAGGGTTTTTAGAGATATCAATAGATATCATTTTAGCGATGGTTTCCATATTACCCTCAGCATAAACTGTGTGCATATCCAAGGGATTGATAGGACAAGACCTATCTCTAGTCATAGTCAACACAAATTGTCCTGCCTCTATTCTTCCTATGGGAGGAAATATGATCTGTGATGGAGATCGTCCCAAGGTATGTCTGGACCATTCAAAGCCTCTAAAATTGCCTCATCGGAGGGTAATACCAAGTCTAAGGAATCGGTAGTGGAAAGGGAACCTTGAGCCCAGGCAGGCTCGAGAATTGGATCTAACTCTTCTGCAGGAGTTGGATCAGGGTTAATGGAATCTTGCTAGACTATAGAGTATGCAACTTCTACTGCAGACAAGGGCATGGACATGCCATGGTGCCCTATCGCTTCCATCATGGATGATGGGGAAGGAAGAATCCACGGATCATTAAAGTAAGTCATGGGGAACGACGACACTGAAAATATTTCAACCTTAGGCTGGTCGGGGATAGCCGATATCATTTTGACATTGCTGGAAGGAGGCAGGTAATCCAAAGTACCCATGGGAGGTGGGAAAAAACCAACCCGCACGTTGATGAYGTCGGGCCTTGGGTTATCAATCATTAGGATCGTGGATGCCGMCGATGAAGGGTCAGGTCTGGAGAAGGACAATTGATCAATGGTCACGATTCGACCCTCATGTGGAAACAACAAGACCAAAAAAACTATGGCAACCACTGCATGCATGGAATATGTCCAAATTCTTCCTAACAGGAGGTTKTAGTCGAGAGTCACATTGACCACTTCAACTTCGACGCACATGGTCTTCCCTCCTAAATGCATGGGGAAAGAAGGAACGATTCCATGTGGTATTAAAGAATGACCGTCGAAAGCCATAATAAAATTAAGTGAAGGAGACAGAACATGTTGGCCAATTTCATTCCAACATGCCAACAATATCACGCATGTTGAGGCTCCCTGATCAACTAGCATACGAAAAATATTTCGGGTAGAATATTTCGTGGGGTGAGCCACTACTATCTGAAATGTGATGTGGCATGGGAGACGAGGCTTTAAGTCAGTTGTATCAAGCATGATAGTTCCTGGATTACATGTCTCGATGGATCCTAAGGCGGCTAGCAGAGCCTTTCTTTGTGAAGGGCARCTCTAGAGGACCTCCAAAGCTGACATCGCGCAAGGGGTTTGTGACAAATCCTCCACCACGGAGTAGTTTTGGGAAGCCCTCACATTTGGATTATGTGAAGCCTTCTTGAATGCCCCTTTCGGGATGTGTGTCATTTTTTCACCCATCATTCTCTCGATCTAGAGAGGAACATACGAGTTTTCGACTTCTTTACCCTTTTCAACAATACTTGGAATTCTGTAATCATGTGCCCTAGTAGCTATGTGAGCTTCACATTTCAACATATAGATATTAGAGGTCAAGGGATTAATAGACAATGAAGGGGGTCCCTGACTTCCCCCATCTTCATTCGCATAGGATTGCGTTAAATTTTTCCCATGAGAAAATGGGTTCGTTAACACTGCAGGTTGTTGTTGCACCAATAACTTTTGGGCTTCCGCGTGTTGAAGGAAAAGGTGAGTCGGGTGGTCTTCTGTGAAAAGTTTGCATGGATACTTCAACTTCTTTCTCTCTATGTTTCCCCTGACAACATTATTGGTCGGTTTCATATCCCCCTTACCCTTCTTTCATTGTTTTTTCTTCCCTTCAGCCTACTAGTTGGCCTTTGGATTTGTCGATTTCACACTGTGTACATCCGACGTCTGAGCAGGGGGAGCAGCTGAACTAGGAGTTGGACTGGCCACTATCTGATGTATCGACAATTGTTGCAATTGGTTTGACAGTGGATCAATGGGATTTTCTTATGCTGAACCAACAATGTCGTCAGCATGTGGTCCATACTTGTGTCTGGTATTATCAAGAATAAACCATGGCACATCTGGAAAAAATTCATAAAGCAAACTAGACTAAGAGTAAATCAACTCTAGTTGTTGAGCTCTCATTATCGCTTATTCCTCTGAAAAGAACCCCTGACGTTGCTACGTCTTTGGATAGCTGGGGTACCAAAGAATTAAGGAACCATTCTATTAGGAATGCTTGTGGAACTGGTACTTTAATCAAACTCTTTCAGCACCACCATTATTGGATGTGATCAGAGATATGGTCAGCCTTTGTCTGCGCAAAGTTGGCCAACAGTTTTGTGCCGACATCGTATCTCATAGGTAATTGAAAATGGTTGAAGAAAACCATTGCCAATTCACCAAAAGTAGAGTATCTTGAGTTGTCGATCTCGATGTACCATTTTGCGGCACTCCCGATAAGAGTGCATTGAAACAGATGCAACTGGACAGAGTCATCCCTCAAAGAATTGGATGAGCACCATAGGTGAAATGTGGTCACATGATCACTTGGATATTCGTTAGGCTTACCTTCTAACTTTGGAATGTCTGAGGGAAACTTGGTCGGCATAGCAGGCCAACGTGGATCGTGACCGATTGGGTCATTAAATAATCTTGAGAAGTTTGGCAAGTGCAAAGTTTCCAGAAATGATAGCTTTGGTTGTTGAGTATGTATAGGAAGATAGGAGCTTGGGATTTGGCTGGCACCAGGTTGCCAGGAAAATTTAGGTTTCTGGCCTAGGTTCTGGTAAAAACCATGGCCTAGGCTAGCATTCGGATATTGCGCTGGTTGAGATGTCATCGACTAACTCCCATAATAGGATGTTGAAGGTTGAGAAGGGATTTCTCTCGACGTTGTGTTCCAAAATTTCTGGAAAGGGTTGCCCCCTACCAATCCTACGGGAATAGGTACTGAGGCTTGCCTAGGGTTCCATTGACCATGGAAGGGTTTGACCTCAGTCGACATCCCTAATGAGGGAACTAATCCCTGCCATGGATTCCAAGGTCCTTGAGAAGTATGTGCCCCCTCTGCAGGAATAGTACCCTGTGCAGGATGTTGTGATCCAAAACCAGGGTTTCCCTTGGCTGAGACGGCAGCTGATGAGAATGTGTTGTTACCAAACACGTCGAACAAACTGAACGACAAAGAACCCACCAGTGTGGTACTAAAATAAGGTCCTTGAATACCTACTCTGGACAGGTTGTAGTTCATGGTCGGCCAAATGGGTTACTGAGGAGCATCGTCGACCGAGGGAGACGACGGAGATATATGACCCTCGCCGTAAGGGAAAGCATTATAAGGGGATGAGGTTCCCCCCATGGACCCTTGTAGAGGAGCGTTTGAGCTCCCTGCCCCTAGACCCAAAGTATGTAGGGTGGAGTAGGAATGGACTGATTTCATGTCAAAGTTGGGCATCCTGTATGAAAACGGAGGGCCTGTCGCACTCTACGTAAAAAGTGCAGTGATCACCACCATGGATGGAATCAGACCACTACCTGAGGTAGAGACGGTCGAGACCATAGTGGCCTGGAATTGCGAAGGTGAGTTAGGAGGTGAAACACCCCCAGTTGTGGCAGTCATAGAGGGAGTAAGAGGACTCCCCGACGAAGTAGCAACATTTTTTTCCATCGCTACTTGTAGGATTATCCAACGCTCGTGATGCGTTAACCTTGTAGGGACAATATGTATCAGAAGTGGGACCGAAAAGTCGGTGATCGGAGAGTTATACAGACCGAGAGATTCTGCTCCAAGGTCAGAAATAGTTGGTCCCTCCGGAAACGAATGTTCTCCTCTCAGAGATGGCTCGGGTACAGCTTCTTGTGGCTCGGTCACCTCAAATGACCCTTCCTGGTCAAGTCTTCTCCTTCGCGGTGGCAGTGGTGGCTCCAATTTAACCGATGGCATGCCCAAAATCCTTCGCGACCGACAGAGTTCTTGATCTTCCATTGTGTGAGAAGATCAATGACACACTAAGGCTTTGTAACGTTGAAGACCAAAACATGCACTAGAAAATTTTTCTTTGAGATGCAGCAAGAAAACCACTATTACTAGTTGGAAGAACAGTTACAACAACCAACACTAGAGAAAATTATTGGTGCAAGTAAAAATCCAACATGGAATCACCCTATGGGTATACTCTACAAAGTGTGGTCCGATGTCTACCCTAGGTACCATGGTATACCCCCGCAGTCACCTGTGTAAGTCCCTAAAATCAAAGGCAACTAAGTTTCATCTCGTGAACAACTACCAGGCGGGTACAATCGACAGTTAGGTGGACCGCAATGAGAAGGGTATCAAGCCCGAAACCTATCGAGGGTATCGAAAGCAAGTGTTTTGAAATATGACTAAGGACCTCAAACGGATTCGAGACCCACGAAGCTCCATGGAAAATTTGATCAACGTAATCCCAAGATAAGTCCTCTATATGCATTCTTCCACTATGATTGGTCCGACTTTGGAGGGGTTATCTCCACTACCTTTCCACACGCGACCTCATGTTTAACCTCTGTGTCAGAGGGGGTTCTTGGATAATTTCCACGTTACTAGAATTTTTCACTCCCTAGCACAAACTCCTATGTTTGTTTTATATCCTTGAAGAGTTTCCTCTCAAACCTAAATCAAGGCTCTAGCCTAATCTATTTGATGGACCCTACAAACATGAAAGTCTGATTAATTTTAATTTAGCTTTAATTTTAAGTGGTTTATCTTAAGTCAAAGAAACAAAAATGAAACTGATGGTGTTTATAAAGAGATGAAAGAGAAGAACAAATGCTGGAAACAAAATTACTTCTTCTTCAACAAACAAAGATTTTCAAATTGAAAACTCTTTAACCAACTTTTCTAACTAACTTTTCTTTCTAATATCTTTTAAAAGAGAAAACTTAAAAATGAATTTCGCTCGACTACGAGCTACTTAAAGTCCTAAGTATTCAGTAAAGAACTTAAGAAATCACTCTTCTTCCTGACAAGTAAATACAACTAACATAACTACTTAACCAAACAAGAAACTGAAATCTTTTTTATTTTATTTTAAAATGCTTCAAAATAAGAAACTTGAAAATGAATTCTTTTTATTTTCTTCCAAAGAAAGAAAAAGGGAAAAGTGAAGACAAGGCGAGACCAAGAACCGAGTTTTGGTCTATTGTGGCTCGTAGAGAGTTACTGACAATACTAAAACAACTAATCAGAAAAACTCACAAAACTTTTCTCAAACCCTAATCAAGAAAACATAAGAAATCTTGATAAAGAAAAAGCTAACTGTCGTCAAACCTAGGCCAAAGACTGCAAAAAAGAAGAAGAGAGAAGGGATAGATCAAGAAAACCCCTGAGGAATATGGCTTCATTAAGGGAAGAGGATGACTGCCTCTTCTTTAAAAAATATTTTCTTGACACAGGCACGCAACTGATACTTCAACAGCCTGCGTATGTACGCGGGTTGTCCAAAGATAGTGTGCGGATGTACGTGTGCAGAACCACTACAGGTCGTGTACACCTCTGTGACTTCTCTAAAAAGAAAACTAACATCAAGAAAACTAGGCAAGGAGTACTAGTATGGAAGACCAGAATCCCTTAAAGACACAAAAACTTACAGAAACTCAAGAAACAGTAAATAAACCAATTAAAGACACCCCAAAAAACAAATCCCCTAAAAATCCTAGAGGTTCCCCAGTATGGTCGCTAATTCTACTATAGTGGGAAAACACCCCTACGGAATACACTAGGGCTCTAAAGTGCAGGCAGAGCTAACCATCTAAATTCTCCTACTTCTAACAATTATCCCAACAATACCCTACATTCATGCATAAAGTACAAAGTATAGGGATCAAATAGCATTACCTTAAACTTCGCGTCCGATGTCGATCCCTTTGCGTTTGGTTGTTCCTCGACTGCAAATATCCTCCCAAGGCTGACCTGCATTCACTAAAAGAAAAACAAGAAACTATGAACATGCATTCTACATATGAATTAGTGGGTTAGATGTCATAATAAACTATAAATAGAATATCAAGATTAAACACATCATGTGGCAGGACGGAAAAAAGTACTTCTTTATATTAATCTCACAAAGTCACTTACAAAATAAGATGGTCAAATGCTCCTTGAACCCGGTCCTGGGCTCCTCTTCACCAAGATCCAACTTCTTCCATGTATCTTTCTCCTGTACAACTCTCTCTAGGAAATGGATTAGGCTAGTAATGGAGGAAAAAGGGCTAGAATAGGGAATTCGGGTTCAAAAATCACAATGTGGCTGCAAATTCTTGGGGCAAGGGGGAGTTATGAAATGGACAAAGTTTCACTACTTTCATTCTTCTCTTTGGAATGGGACCCCAACACCTTATTTTATATGCCAAAAATATATTTATTCGGTTGGGTGACAGGATATACACGGTCAATTGGTTAGGAAACTACTCAAAAGCTCATATTCCCTTGAAACTTTTTATTTTTTGCAAATTTTGTGGGTATACGTGGGATGTAATGGTGCAACTAGCATACATACGTGAGCTGTAGTGGTACAGAATCCATACATACGTGGGAATTAATGGTGCAGGGTGCATACATCTTAAAAAAAAAGTGGTTTTTAAGAAGAGCTTCCAGTGATAGCTTGGCAAAAATGGCAATTAAGATGGCCTGATGCCAGGTATGCATGTATGGTACAATTTAGGGTTATAACAATGATATGTAGAGCAACTGGACAAAATTATTTTTATAGGCACAAGGATATTATATTTGGATATCATTTGTTACAGGATATGATAGTTCAAAAATGGAAAAGACTGCAGCCAAGAAGGAATTGAAGAAGAATAACAAAATAGCAATGGATTTCATTTGGGAAGGATTACCTAATCCGGTAAGAGAAAAGGTTGGTAAATGTTCATTAGCCAAAGAAATTTGGAATAAGTTACATGGCATATATTCTTCAGCCATCGCAGATTCAGAAAATGCCAAAGAAGATGCAGATATAGAACAAGAAGAAAGATGTTCATCATGTTAGACAGATTCAGAAGAGGAAGAGTATGAAGAAACATAATTTGATTATAGAGAAAATTTGATCACTGTAATTGAATATATAAAGAAATAAAGAGAAGAAAACAAGTCATCCATGAAAGAATTGATGAAGCAAAATGAAAGTGTTCAAGGTTCCGAAAAAGATCAGTAGGTCATTGAGAATTTAAGAGTTCAACTAGAAGAGGCCAGAAGAATTGAATAAACTCTAGAATATCAAAAGAATTTTTTAGAAGCCAACATAATAGCACAAAAGGAAGAAGAAGGAAAGAGAGAAAAGGTATTTATGGATCATCTCAAGGAAATAACTAATGACTTAAACCAACTTGAGGAAGAGTTGGGTCAAGAAGAGAGAAGACTGGAAGAAGGAATAATTACATTAAAATCCAACTTGAAGAATCCAAGAGAATAGAAGAGGTCATGAAGTCTTAGATAATGAAGAAATAAGAAGAGGTTGAGAATATTGAAGAAGAAGTTGTCACACTAAGAGTCAAAATCGTCAAGCTCAACAAGAACGCTGAAGAGACATAAACATCCACATGAGTTTTAGAGAATGAAGAGAAGCACTCTACATTGCTAGAAAAGAAGAATGAAGAAAATAGAAAGAGTTATGCATAAGTACTCAAAGGAAGGAATCATGGTCAAACAGAATCTAAGAAAACTGATAAAGAAACATCTTCAAGAAGACCATCCATGTTCAAGCCACAAAGAAGCTTCAATCATGATCATGATCAGTCAAGGAAGAAATTCAGAAGGACTACACCACAAAGAAGATCATTCACTGCCAGATATGCAAATTTATTTTATGGTCATTGTTTTTATTGTACTAACTTTTGACATAAGGTTGCAGATTGTAGGGATTATAAAATAAATGTTCAAGAAAGAAATGCATATGTGGCCCCACATAACATTTAATGTTACAAATATAATAACTATGAAAACATAGCTCATGGTTGTAGAATCATGATCGATACTTCCATGAAAGAGAACATTAATATCATATATAAGAAATTATGTATAAGAAAATAGGAAGAATAGGTGAACAAAAACCAGGGCCCAGAGATCGCAAGATTGGCAATAAAATGAGGAGAAGAAAAATCTAGAGAGAAAAGGAAGGATTTCAGATATAGAAAGGTTTGGAAAATAAATGAAAGAAAAGAAGGACAAGTAAATAAGGAATAGTTTCAAGATATTGTACTTTTAGGCATTGTAGTGAAAGATGAATTCACAGACAGAAAGAAAGAAGTTAGAGCTTAGAGAGATGATGAATCTACCAATGAATATACATCATAGCAAGAATTGTTCTGATCCATCCAACTTAGAGAATCCCAGGCAATTTGAATATTAGACAAGGGGAGTCTATGCGATATTTGTGACAGACCAAAGAACCATCCTTCGAGCAGCTTGCAGAGTTTGATAAGACAAATCTAGAGAAGTCAGTTAGCAGAAGTACAATTTGATAGATTAATCAAGACTTGATGATAGTATAGTGATAAATGGGTCAACATTATGGACAATTGCGTAAGTAGAGTCTTGGAAAGTATGGACAGAGATGGATTCGTAAGAATACTTAGCAGGTTTAGACATATATATGCAGTGGATGAGAGAATGGATTCATATATTGTTTCAAAGAGTGGTTAAGAGACAAAGGAACTTTATCATAATGGATGATAATTACACAGGAAATGGCTTGAACAATGCTAATGGATTCCAAATTGACAGATATTTTTTGGACACATGCAGTGCATACAATAGTTCACATTCAAAACAGAGTAATGCTCATAAACAACAATGAAAAAATCCTTGTGAATTATGGAAAGGAAGCGTAGACAACAACCTCTACATCAAGGTAACTGAAGGTAGTATTTTATTAATTGAAATTTATGTTGATGATATTGTTTTTGGAAGTACTGATGAGATGTTAAGAAAACAATTTGGAAAGGACATGCAAAATGAATTTGAAATGTCATTACTTTGAGAACTATCCTTCTTTCTGGTTCTTCGGATACGTCAAAGAAACCATGGAATTTTTATTTCTCAAACCAAGTGTATTAGAGAAATGCTAAAGAGGTTAAGAATGGAAGATTGGAAACCATTTATCACTACCATGCAAACCAATTGCAAGTTGATCAAAGATGATGATTCAAAGTCTACATATCAAAGGAAATACAGGTCAATGATTGGTAGCCTACTATATGTGACAACATCCATAATAGATGTAATGTAGGAAGTTGGACAGATGGCATGATTTTAGGCAACACCAAAGGAATCACTTGTATTAGCAGTGAAGAGGATTTTCAGATATCTCAAAGGAACAAAAGATTTTGGATTATGGTATCCAAAAGGAAAGGATCTATCACTTATTTTCTACATAGATGCAGATTGGGTAGGTTGCATTGATGACTAACGAAGCACCAATGGATAAACGTTCTACTTGGGTGAGTTGTTTAGTATCATGTATAAGAAAGAAAAAATCATCATTATCTTTATCTACAACTGAGGTAGAGTATATTTCAACAACATCGTGTTGTACACAGGTTCTATGGATGAAACAAACTCTGACATATATACAGGTTGATTATGATGAGCCCATTCCAATCTATTGTGATAATACAAGTGCCATTAGTATCTCACATAACTCGATGATGCACTCCAAGACGAAGCACATTCCAATCAAGTATCACTTTCTACGGGAACAAGTTGTAGAGAATAACAATAGAGTTGAATATGTGGGAACAAAAGAACAAGTGGTAGACATATTTACAAAACCGCTTCCATGGAAAGCCTTTGAGTATCTTTGCCAGAGACTAGGAGTAATTTCTGTTGCAAAATGAATGCTTTTGAATGCTTATCATATATATCTTAGATGTACATGAGGAAGCACCATAAATAGGACAATTTTGGTTGGGATATCAGTTTCAGGAAGAGTTCATTCAGGGGCAGTATCCCCAAGGACAGTTCAGTTAGGGGGAGAAGCCCCATATGGAAAGATACCTTTGCCATTGATGACAAAGGGGGAGAGATTTATCAGATGTAGGATAGAAATTCTCGGAGAGAGAGAGAATAGAGGCATGTAGACAGGAGGAGAAACCCAAGTAGAGTTCAGTCAGGGGGATAAGTCCCAAAGGGAGATACCCTTTGACATTGATTTCAAAGGGGGAGAGATAGAAACATTGATGAGGAGTATAAGGATGACTGTTATCATGAATAACTGTTGCCATCAATGCTAAAGGGGGAGATTGTCAGACAATTGGCTTAGGTTGATGGAAATTTGGTATGGATTTTTGGTTTTCATTGATGTTAACTATTGGAGATTGATATTTTAGATTGATGTCAACCCTTAGTGATTGATGTCAAACCTTGGAGAAAGTTTGGTAGAGAATTCTAGTAGCACAAAGGTTTGGGTAATGGACCCAAGTTTGTTTGATGTATAATGGTACGCATTTTAATATGTTTTAAGGTAATACTATTCTATATGGGTAGTACGTGTCATGCCATTTCCGATGGTATGTGGACATCACATAACTCCTCACGGTTAGAGAGTTATGGCCATGTGAAGTTCGAGAACCCAGGTTTAGGTAGTGGACCCAAGTTTGTTTGATGTATAATGGTATGCGTTTTGATATATTTGCAGGTAAGACTATTCTATATGGATAGTATATGTCATTCCATTTCTGGTGGTATGTGGAACATCACATAACTCCTCACGGTTTGAGAGTTATGGCCTTACGAATTTGGAGGACCCTCATATGTTGGCTTGAAGCCCCAAAAAGTCAAAGAAGTCAAAGTGCTTGCAAAGAAGAAATTATTTAAATAATAAAGTGAAGTCACAAAGTAAAAAAGGATTATTTAAATAATAAAGTGAAGTTACAAAGTCAAATAGGATTATTTAAATAATAAAGTGAAGTGACAAAGTCAAAGAGGATTATTTAACTAATAAAGTGAAGTGATAAAGTCAAAGAGGATTATTTAAATAATAAAGTGAAGTGAC
>ML783289.1:308466-332335 GCA_009831015.1 Picea engelmannii
ACGCAAATAAATTGGTCGAGTTCTAGACTAACTTGAGAGACCGTGCCCTCAAATGGTACATGAAGGATATTAAGCCAGGAATTCCAGGAGTGCAAGGACAAGAGTTCACACCTCAAAAAGTATGGATAGAATTCATAAGAGAGTTTAAGCTACCTCATTGAGAACATCAATCTCTGTCTCAGTTGCACAAAATTCAACAGAGGGAAGGTGAATCAACCTGGGAATATAGTCAAGAGTTTAAAGATGCTATAGGGAGGCTAGAACATCCAATTCATGAATATCATCAAAGATAATGGTATATCCAAGGATTTCTACCTCTGACACGAATTTCATTAATGCAACAACGGATAACCACTTTGAGAGATGCCTTGGAACAATCAATGAATATTGAAGCCATGGAAGGATATCCAGGGAGCCTGAGAATGACTAGGCCCCCATTAGATGCAAATTTGGTGAAACTACAAGGAAAATATCGGCACTGACAAAGAATATTCAAGAATTGATGATAGCCAGACTAGGACGACCGCAAGTCTACTGTACTAGATGCTAAACAGAGGGACATCTGGAGAACGAATGTCCATGGCTGAGGGGAATGGGACCTCCTCATAATCCAATGGGACCCTCACCAGGACCCATAGGAGGAGTTGCATAAGTATTTGTGAATTTACCATTCCATACCCCAATCCTGTATCATGCTTTTCCAAGTAATCATGCATCGTCGCCGGTTGAGTATTGTGATATCTATAGAATTTATGGAAATAGGACAAGCTAGTGCCCATTATTCGTAGGTATTCAATAGTACCAAATACTGTACATTGTGATTTTTGTGAATCTACAACAAATGATATGAATCAATGTAGAGAACTAGTTGCACTCATCGAGAGATTGGATCAAACATCATTTAGGGTGAATGAAACCCCTTAAGTGTTGGGAAGAGGTCGAGGAGTTGGAGATGGATGAGACTTCAGAGGAGGAAGTACAGAGGGAAGAGGACAAAGTATATTCTAAAACTGTAATGAGAAAGGTCACATGGATAGGGATTGTCCTCATCTGAGGTGACCATTGTGCTCTCACTACAGAGCCAATGGGCATGCAACTGAAGACTGCCCAGAGATAATTGTGAAATGGGAAGATTATGTATGTCAATGAGATAATATTATAAGATCAAAGATAAAGAGGGTCATCAAAGGACAACTACACAACATTAATATTGTTACTCGAGGAGGAGAAAAGACTGGTGCATATGTTGATAATTTTCTTAAGATCCAGAAAGCAATGCCTAAGGATGATAGTTATGACCCTCTTAAGAAAAAGATATTCTTTAAAAATGCAATAGAATTATTCCAGAGTATCCTTGGCCCTAGTATGAAAGAAAACCACCCTCAGCCTATCATTTATCCTAAGATTGCACAGTTTATTGCTTCACCCCTTGCACCCCTTACACCCCGTAATCCTGATAAGACAACCTGAGAAGTCACAAAATGTAGTTGACATTTGGTTTCAGTTATTTTCTGATATCTTTGGGAATGACCATCTGACAGAAAAGTTGCGCAATTCCCTGTACCTAGTCCTAGGAACTGAAGAATCTCTAGAAACTAGAATAAGGACTAATATTCCTCAGAAGAATACTCAGAGAGTGCAAAGAAGGAAAATACAGTCTAGGAAAGAGTTTATATTATCATCCCAACTAGATGAGTTTGAGAATGAAGATGTTATGTTATATCTAGGATATGATGTTAACATACTTCCTAAAAATATTTGGGAAGCTTTAGGAAAATTACAGCTGACATATTCTCCAATCCAGTTAATAATGGCCAATCAATATTGTATTTTTCCAAAAGGAAGACTGGAGAATGTGGAGATAGATGTTGCGGTAGTGAAGACTATAGCTGATTTTGAGGTGATCAAAATCATGGGGTATAAGGGCCCTTATCCTGCACTACTTGGTATTGACTGAGCCTATGATAACTATGTTTTCATTGACATAAAGAGGGATACTATGACATTCAAAGAATACTAAATCAAAGTAGTTTATCCCTTGGATACATATGTAGGCCCTTGATATAGAGATCCAATGGACAAAAATATGGAAGGAGAATATTTGGATCAGTTATACACTGTAAGAACAAGAACGAGAGAATACTACATAAATCCTACTCCTGATGGATCAATGAGCTGGAGAAGCATACAATCGACATACGAAGATTCATGACTAGCACTTGACAGTTGGAAATGAGGTTCATATGAAATATTTTCAAGGATATGCGCAACTTTCAGAGCATCTAGATGGTTTGGAACCGAGGTCAAAGAACATCTAATATACAATGGTATCTCAGAACTTGACAATTTTCTGGTTAGCATGGAAGAAAATATAGCAGAGGATGAAATGATTTTAGTTCTTGACTTAGCCCTCTAGGACACCCCTGCTAGATGGTGGGCTAGTCACAAAGACTTGATTAACAACTAGGAGGATGTGAAGAAATATATCCGATATAGATTTCAATTTAAGGAGAAACTGAAATCAGAGATGCGGATGGATTTCCAAGTTGCATAACTGTTCAATGAACAATCTGATCCAAAAACACATATTTAACAATGCGTGAGATAGTGGCAAGTTGCGGAAATACCATCCCGCTTGTGGGTTCAAGTATTTCCCCATTCACTAGGTCTGATTCCGAAAGCTTGGTACATCCATGAAGAGACTAGAAGGTAGACCAAAAACTAGAAAATGTTAGCAAACCAATTTTGCAAGGACTTCTCATTTACAAGTAAGTACCATGAGCTTAATATAGTCCTGCAAAGAATTAAAAAATTCCTTTTTACCGATGTTGGTAAGCGGAAATCAGACCCATTGGTATGTGAAAATCATAGTCAAGTGCTTCAATCTAACCTTCACCTAGACACAAACAAGACACTTATAGAATTCTATAAGATTGATAAGGATTTGGAAAACCTAGATGATTTATAAGAACTGAGAAGCTTATCCATTAAGGAAACAAAAGGAAGAAGAGAAATCCATAACACCATACCTAGCTAGACTGATAGTTATTATAAACATCCATTGAAGTTGTGAAAATTCAACATAGGAACTACAGAGCAACCCAAGATAGCTATGGTAGGAGATTACTAGGATGAGAAAACTAGCCAAGAAATACATAGGCTGTTGTGGGAGTATGAGGACTTATTCCCAAAGACATCCTCAGAGATAAAATGGATTGAAGGAGCTATGGGAGATATGAAAATTGAACTAAAATTGGGATCAAATCCTGTAAGGAATATACCATATCATCTTAATCCCAGGGTGAAAGAGAAGGTTAAAAGGGAAATAGACAAGATGCTTGAGGCTAGACTTACTTTTCCAGTTGAAGAAGTAGAATGGGTTAGCCCCATAGTTATCCAGATCAAGAAAGGTATATAAGACATTAGGGTATGTGTAGAATACAAAATACTTAACTCTTCCTATGTGCATGACCCTTTTCCCACCCATTTTACTGACAAGGTGCTAGAACAGGTTGCGGGGAAAGAATCTTACTCATTTACAGATGGATTTTTGGGGTATCAACAAGTGAGAATTGCCGAGGAAGACAAAAGGAAGACCAAATTCATAACAAAATGGGGGTCATTTTCATACAATGTGATGCCCTTCGGCCTAAAGAACACCCTTGCAGTTGTTTCTCGAATTGTAATAGCAGCTTTCCGATAATTTATTCACAAATTTATAGAAGTTTATATGTATGATTAAATGGTATACAGTCTTCTCAAAGAACATGTAGCACTACTACGATTGATGTTTGACAGGTGTAAGGAATTTCAAATATCGTTGAACCTTAGAAATTGTATCTTCTGTGTGCCACATGGAAACTTGTAAGGCCACATAGTATGTCAAGAAGGAGTACTAGTAGACCCAGCCAAAGTTGCGGTCATTGTGAACATGCCATCCGTTGTTGGGTCGACATAATTCTCCATCTGCATAGTCAGATTACATAAGTTGTCCATGTCATTTCCTCTTACTGATTCTTTGTATCTCTTCCCTTTTGATGGGTCCAAGGGTATTTTAACCTTTATATACCTAACCTCAAAGATCATCTCCCTCATTTTCAAGTTAATAATTTCTTGATCATTAACCTCCCATTCCAATCCCATTAAGGATGGATATGGTTGACTATGATCTACTATCTCAATAAGTTCAAAGTCTTCCATGCTACACACCCCATCTATGTTCGCAGGTACTCCTATTAGTTGCCCAATTGGGACTATCTTATCTTGATTTGTGATCCTTAAATGAATAAGGGACCATATTAGCTCAGGTTATCCCATCATATTCCATATTTTCTTAGGTATCACGTTCACATACAATCCTAAGTCCAAAATAACATTATCCACATTGTACTCCCTGATTTGTGCATTAAGCATGAATTCCCCATTTTTTCTCTTCTTGCACAGTACATGATTTACCATTATTTGTGCGACATGGGTTTCCCTTCCTTTTGCGCAGTGATCAATCATGTTATATAACATACTGAATACAATTCTATCCTTAATTAGTTCTACACAACTACTTGTGCACTTGTGCTTACTTGTGCACTTGTGCTTACTTGTGCACTTGAATTTTCAGGTACTGTTGGGTCTTCTATATGAGGAAAGGATGATGTTTATGTTCCCCCATATGGTCCAAGTATTTACTTTCTTCCACTATGATATGTATCTTTTTCCTTCTGTGGATTGAATGTTGGCATAGGCCCTGCTAACTTCCTTACCCACTGCTCCGTTTGATTTCCTTGAGTTTCCATATCAACGATTATTTGAGATCCTCCACGTGTAACAACTGCTATTTTCGGTCCTTCACTACGTATTTTGATTGATATCATTTGCACATTCTAATTATGATGTTGATTCTGGTTTGGGTTTCCTCTAGCCTGCCATTTTGCAACTATTTGGGGACAGTCCTCCATTATGTGATCTAGTTCTCTGCAATAGGTTCACATGGTACATGGGTTTTGGAAATATTGGGCTAGGTGTCCAGGTTTATTATAGTTATAACAAATAATCAGTCGTCGTCCTCCTCTACCAAAATTACCTCTACCTTGGCCTCTGCAAAGTTTTTCTCTCTTCCCCTAATTGAAACTTTTTTGAGTGTTATATTTTGCACCACTCCCATATGTGCTGATATTCTCCTCCGGGTTTCTTTACATATCCTATGTGCACTCCTTTAGTAGGTCAAACGCACGACAATCCTTCTCTTTGTTCCCTACCGACTTGTAAAAATTGAAAAATAAGTTCTTTAGAGTACTTTGATATTTCTGGAGTAATGGAAACTCAGTGGGATGATGACCCCATTTCTTATATATCTTGCAGTATCCTCCTCCAGGTAGGGGATTCAATTCTCCCTCTTCCAAATACTGCATGAATGCTGGGCATTCGTCCTTGTGGTGGCCTCTCCATCTTGCATTTTGTACACCATAATTTCTCTCATTTCTCCCTTCCCTTGGTAAGCTCAGCTAGATGAATTGTTAGTGTAGCCAAATGCGTTTGAACTTATGCCATTCCTCTAGTGTCTCCTACTGGTGATGACTCCAGTTTCATATCTATTTCCAGAGCCTCGAGCTACGACACAACCTTCTATTGAATTATTGGTCTACGGATGTGGGGTAGAAATCTTGCAATGATACACTCTTGAGGTTGCTGATTTGGAATTTGGAAAGTTAGTCTCCCCATCACATCCCTAAAGCATTGATCATAATCTCATACTAACTCCGTTTGTACCTGTTTAAGATCTTTTAGTTCGATGATATATTGCGATTCTAACTTCTTCTTTTTGAACTCCTTTAGTAGTGCTTGATTTATTTTTTCCAAAGTCCTAGCCTATTTGGTAGGCGTAATACCCTATAACTTCATATACCATACTAGCGCACAACCTCTAAACATTGTTTCTAACTGGGAAATCTTCACTGGTTCATCCTATATTTTTTTAGTGGCCCAAACTATCTCGTAGACAAACAAGTGTTTTCCTAGATCCTCTGACCCCATTCCCTTGAATTCAAGAATTCTAAGAGTATTATCTACTCCCGCCATGTTGGTTTGTGTATTCCCTCCTCTTTGTGATGTTGGTAAACTCTAATTTTTACTCTTCGCACTACACCCACTATTTCAACTATTACTATTTTGTCCTCCTTGGCTGATTATGATAGATTTCGACAAGTCTTCACAGGTTATCTCTGATTGTGTTGACGCAAACGAGATCGTAGATTCAATGTAGGATCCTGTCTGAGTAGGAATTACTGACTCTTTTATTATTGGACTGGAATGAAACCCCCCTTCTCCTCCTCTTATGTAGGGTATTTCTATGATTTCGACTTGTGTGCAAGGTTATCGTACTTCTGGCTCACTGTGCGACACTTCTCTCCCAGCCCCAATCTATTTCCTTTTGTACCTCCTTCCTCCGCGCAACTCTCTAAACTCGTAATATTCCTCTGGTGCACCACTTTCTTGTATCCTCAGCCCCTCCCTTCCTTTTTCATCATTTCCTTCCTTCTCTCAGACGTTTTGTCTATCATTCTCAAACTCCCCTATGTGCGAAAATCTCGTTTAGCTATTGAAATTCATTATCATCACATAATTTTCACATAATAGAATTTTGATCCACGTATTAAATGATTTTAAGAACCTTATATGCAGGCATTTGAAAAATTTATTTCTACAATATTGGATGATTGAATGCAATCTACGATAAATTCTGTAACATAACCCCATAGTACACTATCCAACCAAAAATCAATTGCTCGAGTAGTTGGGTTACTTACCGAATTAAAATGCCTTACCAATTATCGAGTCCAATTATTTGGTATTGCAACACTAAACCTTCATGTCTTCACTACCAACCTTTCTAGCCACTCGGTAAAAAAAATTGGGAATTTGCCAAAGAAAATTTCATGCGGATATGTGAACACATACTTTTGCATCCATTGCTTGTCACTCATCTGAGGGTTCCTGTTATCTTTTTGTGCGAACTCCTGTTATTTTCATTCTAGCCAGTATGTGATCTCTTTCTTAGTTGGCCTCCAAAACATTCCCTTAGTCACAATTTCCCAATCTCGGAAACATAACCATTTGTTTGTTTGTTTTTGGTTTGCGCATGGGTTGTAAGACCCAAGTTTTGGTTAAAAATGACCAAAAACCCTTAAGACATCGGCCCTTTCGGCATCACCTGCTTGCATAGATGAAGTCTCACCCCAGGTATCTATTGGGGTTGTAAGAACCTGGCTTTTGCAGTAGTAATGGAAAGGGAGGTTGATGCGTGAATCGTTGTTTGTTATTCTAGCTTATGTATGTTCTTTGTTATTACCTATATTATCATAGTCATACATGAACATTGCAGAAAAATAAATCCATAGAATAACTCAATTCTGTGAAGTATATCATCATGCAAAAATGCACATAAACAAGTAAAGAACACAAGACATAATATCCTCTCTAAAATCCCTCTTTATTCCTCTTCTTTCTTAATAACTGTCTATTACATTCATAATATTTCCATAACCTTGATTCTCTTATACTCCCCCTAATATCCCAATCTTGTTACATATTTGTACCAAAATATACAACTTAAATCCATATTTTCCCAAAATAGCTTATTACAATGCATGGCATGTCCATCTTCGGTTTACTCGTTGTTTTCCTTGTTCTACTTCTCATTCTTTATAAAACTTTTCTGTTGCTATTCTATTTCTGGAAAGTTGCACTGTCGTCCTTTGCGCTTCCTTATCTCACTCTCTTTATTTATCCTTATGTCTATGCGTTGTCTCTATCCTTCATGTTATCCATCCTTCTACGCCATTTTTACCTTCTGTGCGCATTCTTCCTTCTGTGTGATTTCTTACTTTTTCATGATTTCTTCCTTTTGCACCCTTTTTTCTCAAACATCAAAAAATTCATGTCAAACATCCTGCAAAGATTGTTGTCATTTCTAATTTACCACCGCCTAAGTCAGTGCACCAATTAAGAGCTACAGTAGGTCCTACAGGATACTATAGAAAGTTCATAAAAAGACATGCATAGATTATTGCGCCCATGGAGAAATTGTTAAAGAAGGATATCAATTTTCAATGGAATGATGAGTGCCAACAAAGTTTGGATATCTTAAAGGAGAAAATGGTGACAACACCAATTCAGGTGTTTCAATATTATTCAAAAGAGTTCCATGTTCATGTGGATGCATCTTCAATAACACTTGGAGCAATACTATCACATCCAGGAGAAGGTGACATAGATCACTAAATAGCATTTTCAATGAAGAAACTATCAGAGTCAGAACATAATTATAATACAGAAAAGAGAGAAGGCTTGGATATGGTGTATGCATTGAAAAAGTTCATAAATTATGTATTTGGGTAACATTTTAAGATGTTCAAAGATCACTCTCCTCTTAAATAGTTGGTTAACAAGCCAGTGTTGGGGAGGGGGGGGGATATGTATATGGTTGTTTTTATTTCAATAGTTTGATTTTGAAGTATTTGTGAAACCTAGAATATTGAATGAAAGGATAAATCATCTATCCAAGATAAAAAATGGAGAGGAACCGAACATCTTGGAGGATAATTTTCCTGATGCACAACTCTTTTCACTACAGATTGTTGATGAATACTTTGTTGATATCATTGAATTTTTTAGTACAATATTTTCTCCAAAGGAATACACCACTGCGAAGAAGAATAATTTGGTGTTTAGAGCTGTAGATTACCAAAATATTGTAGGACACTTGTATAAAATAAGAGCATATAATATTCTAAGGAGATGTTTCATGGAACATGAATGTCCAATCATATTAGCAAAAACACATGAAGGAATAGATGGAGGACATTATGTAAGAAAATCCTCTGCATAGAAGATACTACATGCATGATTATGGTGGCCAGTAGTTTCTAGATATGCAAAGGAGTATTGTCATATTTGTGATGTCTGTCAGAGGGTAGGAAATCCATCCAGGAGGGATGAGATTCCCTTAAAACCTTAGGTAACTCTTAAAGTGTTTGAAAAATGGGAAATTGACTTTGTAGGACCAATGAATCTACCAGCCAGAAGATCAAGAGCAATGTATATCATTACAACGATAGAATATTTAACCAGATGGGATGAAGAAACAACAGCCAAATATTGCACTTCAAAAACTGGAACACACTTCCTTTTTGAACAAGTAATTACAATATTTGGATTCCCTAGAATTTTGATGAGTGATTAGGGAACTCATTTTATCAATAGTACCATTCAAGAAATGACTGGAATATTTGAGATACCTCATTAGAAGAGCTGATGCAAGAGAATCTCCTTCAACATTCAATAAGGCCAAGTGGAAGATGAATCAAAATCTAGTGCATGCATTCAAACTAGTTTTGATTCCAAGGATAGAACGTCACTTTAATATTTTGAAAGTATTGTAATTATAGATCTCATAATATCTTGAATCTTGAACCATTGTAAACACTCTAGGAGATTTTAATTGCTTTAATTACTTGTAGGATTGTACATATTTTGAGCACTGACTCATATCTAGATCGTAATATCTCATTTATTGTAGTAATACTTAGTGGTAGGGAGCTTAATTGTGATATGAAAGCACTAATATAGTCTGGAGGGAAGGCCCAATAATCCCCCTCATGTATAAATACATGTATATTCCAAAAGGAGGTTGTTGAATTTTATTGTTATTGCTACTGGGGTTATTATGATTTCTGCTGAAGAGAGTTGTAGAAAGTTGTTGTTATTTTTCCGAGAGCTATTGGAACACTTGTAAATGTTTGCTGGAGTAATATAAAAGAGGAGATTTTCTTCACATGTATAATTTTTCTTATATCTGAGTTATTTGGGTAATGTTATGTTATCTATTTTATGTGTTTATATTCTTATGTGTGTGTTTCATGGTTGAATGAATGAATATTTTATGTTCTGTAAGTTTCAATTGTTTCTCTCCTGAAATATTGGTGCAAGGAGTGCACAGTGCCATGCAAGGAGTGCGAAGGTAGACTCGTTTTCAAACTCAATAGCTCAGGAGAGATTGTGTAAGTTTACTCAGAGCGAGCACAATTAGTGTGCCTATAATCGTTGGAGTATTAAATCTTAGAGGGGAGGTCAATGCAAAGTGTGCATAGAGCTAACAATCTATTAAGTGTTGAGGAATCTCAGGAGAGATAGTGTGAATTTCGTAGAGTGAGTGCAAGGAGTGCACATATACTCGTTTGAGTATAAAATATCAAAGGATAGACCCATGCAAGGTGTGCATACATACAACAATTAGAGAAGTGTTGAAAAGGGTTAAGAGGAGAGCGAGCGCAAGGAGTGCACATGATATTTTTCTAAGTCTCAATCTTAGGAGTGAAGCACCATATGTGCACTGAGGTTCGAGTCACTTAGAGTGACAAAGCTCAGGAAGAATAGCGAATAAAATTCCTTGGAGGAATAACCCTTTTTCATTTCGAGGTTGAGTGGATGGGATTAGATCAAGGAGGAGTCATATATTTCATAGTCGTTAGATCTGATAAAGGAGCACGATCGTTAACCTACTACGTCCTTCAGAATTCATCGCTACGAAAGAATTGAGTTGTGGTTGTAAGCGTGAGAAAAAGTCTCAAATACCATAGTGCATATTGAACATCAGTTATAAGTATATGTGTTCGCAGATTGAGCGTGGTTCAAAAATTCTCCACTCTGAAGAATTTGAAGTGTTGTTGCAAAAGTGAGAAAAATCATCGAAGCTCTAAAGCTCGAAGTAGATCCTGACCGTTGTCATCTGGTGTATGTGTCAACAGATCACAAGAGTTGGGAGTTTGAAACTATGAAATATCTGGGGTGTGATTTGGTTTGGGTCAAAAATTCCTGAAGGCATGAAGGTCGGAGTCCATCTTGACCGTCCATTGGTGAGGACGCATGGACCATTGATCAAAAACCTTCACGTGTTCGGAGTTCGGTACTCTGGAAGGTTGTTGGTGAAAGCAGTGAAAATATATGAAGCCCAGAGTAAATGTAGGTCATCAATCTAAGGCAGAATCCATCCATCTGATCCATAACTTCGGATTTCGCGTATTCAGAGTAATTGCACATTTAAACAGGGAAGAATATCGAAGCCTGAAGTGCCAAAATTTCTTTTAACCATAGATCACGACATGTAGCGTGAGCCATTGATCCACTCCTTTATTTGGCTATTTGCGAATTTCGAATTCGAGCGAATGTAGTGTGTTGTTGTTAGAACTCCTAAATTTGGAGCTTCAAAGTGTCGTAGTTCTTGTTGATTAAAGAGTTTAGCCTACAGGCTTGGCCCGAGGTCTTGTGGATTTCTCTGTGTAAGTGATAAGACCCTTGGGAAAACACATTTGTGCTCAGGGAAAGGGAAAAAGGTTTGTGGTAGAGAATTTTGAGGGTTCAATGAGGACACGAGAGCTAACTCATCTCCCTTGTGTGAATGATCCTTAGAGCGAGAGGTTGCACGAGCCCCTAGGAGTGGTGGGGGTTTGAATCAAGTGGTATCATAGAACATAAAATATTTTTCTAATACCATCAAGTGGTATCAGAGCAGGAAATAAGATCTATGAGAAAAAGAAAATTTAGAATCATGCTACCAAGAAGACACAGAGAGAGACCAGTGGTTAATGAAACTATGGAAGAGGAAATGAGACAACTTCTTGCGATTTTGGATTCCATGGAGACAACACAAATAATAGCACCCAAATTTGTTGATGTCAGTGAAGCTGAAAGTGAATATGTAGAAGAATAAGAAGTTGTTGGAGAACAAGAAACAAAGGAGTGATTGCTGAGGGTTGTTGTCAAGCTGGGAACCAGAGAAAAAATGGAAGTTCCAATGTATGAAGGTATTTTGAATGTAGAATAATTGCTTGAATGGATAAGTGATTTAGGCAAGTACTTTGACTATGAGTAAATTGATGATGAGAAGAAGGTAAAGTATGTGGTGACCAGATTGAAGGGACGTGCAACTTTATGGTGGGACGAGTTGCAAGAGTACATAAGGAAGAAAGGTAAGTCCAATATTAAGAGTTGGGATAAAATGGTAGATAAGATCAAGGATAAATTAATACCAAAGGATTATAATTTAAATATATTTATGACATTGAATAATCTGAGAGAAAAGGGTTTTTCGATGAAAGAGTATACCAAGGAATTTTATAACATGAACATAAGAGCAGGACATAGGGAAAATGATGAATAAAAAGTTGCTAGGTACATTAATGGATTGAGGTATGAAATCCAGGATGAGATTAGCATGATAATGATGGGAACTATGTAAAATTATTATTAGGTATCCCTGAAGGCAGAATAAAAGTTGGCAAGGTAGCAGAGTCGACAGAACAAGGGAAAGAGTCCTAATAGAGGAAGATGAACCATCATAGAAAAGTTACACAAATCCAGAGGAGAAGCTAGAAGATATAACAAATAGATAGAGAGAGGAGGTAATTATAGAGGAGGACGTTATGGAGGAATAATTTTTTTTCCCAGAGGTAGAGGAATAGGTAGATGAGGAGAAGTGAAGTGTTATGTAATATCCCAAGGCCGAGCCCTAGTTGTAATTATGAATGTAACATGTTTTGTAGGCTGGTGAGCCAAATAATTATAAGTTGGTAGGATTATGTGTTTATTAGGTCGGAGAACCTAAATGTTAAAGGATATGAGCCTATTTTGTACATGTAAATATTGATATTATTAATATAATAACATCATTGCATGTAGACTGACCACGAAGAAAGAGTTATGGGGGACTAAACTCCACTGGGTAGGGAAAGGGATGGGGTTGTAAGTCTAGGAAAGAAGGGCTAAGCTTAAGAGAATAATAGAATAATATATTGTTATTCTAAAAGTTGTGAAAGAGGATATTAATTTATCCTAAGTTCCTTTAGGGAAAGGAACAAGCTCCAAGCAGGGGGGAATGTGCTCCTGGAGAGCTAAGTGTCATCCAAAATGCATGCAGATTTATGGGGGGGCATTCTCACCATGCTAAATCTTCTGACAATTCTCACAATTGGAACCATGAGGACCAGGATGGACATCTGTTACCCGATTCACTGATACACTAATAAACACATAGTGAGTCAATCCACCAAGGTTGAATTCCAAGACACTCAAACCTCTACAAGAAACCCGAGTTGATACCCTTGTTGCACCTATGCCCTGCGGGTTACCTGCGTATTGTTCCGTCATCACTGTTGTTCTTTTCCAGTTTTTGTTTTTTCCATCACCATGCCCGTGTTTTGAGGAGAAAGAGTGAATAAGCAGGTTTTCAGGCCTGCGATAAACTCTCTCCAGGTGAGATAATGTGATGAGGAAGTGACCTATCCTAGATGAAGTTCAGTAGCATCTATAGAGCTCTGAGAATTATTGATCCATCCTATTGTTGAAGCCCTTGAAAGGGAGGTGTAGAAGCTGATGGACTGTGTAATAGTGAAGGTGTACACTCTTGGGTAGGAACAGGCATGTGGGGAATGAGAGTATATGAGTTGTGAGCGTAAGTGGCTCCTTGGAGGAAATCCTTTCTATTGTACCGTGCAAATTCCTGTTGTACCTACCTAGCCTAGGAACCCCTTGCCCAGTGGATTTGAGTCCCAGCTCATGGGTGACCCACTACTGAGAGTGATGAGTAGCATGGTCTAAGGCTGGGAGGTTCATGGAAGGTCTGCACACAGTTGGTATACTTTAATTAAATTATAAGTACCATTTCCAGGTTTGGTTACATGTTGTGTATTTATATATGCTGGTATATTTATGGGTTTTGTTTGTGATTACTTCATGTATGATTTTAGTGTTATTTCTACATTATGATGTGCGATAGCAAAACGTAAATCATCTGTTAAATATTGGTATGTGTTATTGTCGCTTCCACAAGAATATGGTTAGGAAGAGAATGTTTATTTCTGGTTAAAATTGCATTATATATATATATATATATATATATATATATATGTATGTATGTATGTATGTATGCTCAAGCATGCTATTTTTATGAGGTAGCGTTATTTGTAGTATGGCCTGACCTAGGTGGTCGATGATGTCACAAATTGGTATCAGAGTAGAAAATCAAGATACAGTTAATTAGGTAGCATTACCCGACAGAGGTTGTCGATCTGGGGACATTACAAATTGGTATCAGAGCCATGGTTTCAACACTGAGCCTGGATGGGCCATGTTAGTGGAAGTTGAAGCAAAAGCTTCAAAATCGTCCATGGGTGCCAAGAGAATACCTTGGTCATGTTATTAAGCTCAGGAGGTATAACGGTTTATGGAATGGCAATAGAGAAAGAAGCCACAACAACTGCTATGTTGGGCTGGAAGGTTTGAACTTGGGGCGTAATATCTGCGCAGAGGAAGGGCCAACTTTTCCAGCCGTCAGATCTATTAAAAGGTGTGTGATATTTAACCACCAAGTCCTTTAGACTTCGCGACTTCGACGAAGTTGATGTTTTATAGAGAAAAAGGGGACGAACCTCGAAGTTCTAAAGTCTCAGAGAGGATCTACACCGTAGATCCAGGGAGAAGTGTTTACCATTGGATTTTACCAAGGACAGATCGAAGCTGTTAGATCGAGTCAAGAGAAAGACGTAAGGCGCAGCGGTGAAAAACAGATCTCAGCCATCAGATCTGTGCACAAGTGATTGTGAGCCATAGATCTCACAACAATTCTAAAGTTTAGCACTTCGAGAGAAATGGAGTGTGCTAGAGTGAAAACTCCCGAAGTACCGAATCCTGAAGTTAATCTGAACCGTTCATCAAAAGAGACACATGTCGACAGGTTGACCTCTTCGTGAATTCAGAATTCGGGAGTATCAAGGTGAGATGGAGTGAAAAATACCGAAGTCCCGAAGTCCGGAATTGATATGTACCGTTCATTAAATGAGGCATGTGTTAGAAGATCAGTGTATTCGGGATTTCTTCGTTTAGGAGAAACAAAGTGTGCTAAGGGTAAAACTCTTGAAGTCCCGGAGTTCGTATTTAATATAGACCGTCCATTGAAAGAAATGCGTGTTAGAATATCAACTTGTTCGAGAGTTCGATGTTCGGGATAATTGGAGTGTGCAAGTGTAAAATATTCTGAAGTCCTAAAGTGACATGTCTTGCTGATGTCACCAGGGATGATGTGGACACATGGGATGTGCCACGTGTTAGTGAGTTAAGAACCTTTTGAAGATAGAAATGTTAGTTAAAATGTGACACATGTCATTTTCCATATTGGGCCACGTGTTTGATTCTAGTATTTCTCCACATGGCACTTCTATCGAGCATGGGTAGTAGGGCCTTGATGAATACATAAAGTAGTTAAAACCTTGGTGAAGAATTTAACTAGACTGGGACCATGATAACTTGACCCCAATAGATGCGTGGAACCATATCGTGAAGTCCAGAACTTGGTACTCCAGAGGAAAGGTGTTACCTTTAGCATTGGGTAGGAAAGGTGTTACATTTAGCATTTAGGAAGGCCATAGTTAATCCCAACCATTGGTCACAGGTGATGCATGGCGTCAGATATGGGGGTATGAAGACTTGACACTCCATAAGACATGGTTCATGATGGAATGGGAGGAAGAAACCCCCGAAGTTTCGCAGCACCGAAGTAACGTGACGTGATGATGCCACTAGAGGGACGTGGAAGTATTCAAAGATTCATGGTTTGGGAGTTTTAGGGTGTGCAAATGTGAAATCCTCTAGAGTCCCAGAGCCCTGAAGCCCGAATCTCAGAGTTCTGTAGTCATCCTATAAATAATTGAAAATAAATTAGATAAGAAGAGTGGCTCTAGCAAAATAGGAAGTCATAGGACCCCTGGGAAGAAAGGAAGATTAGGGAGTGGTAGAAGACATCACCAACACTCCCAAAATAATTCCGATAGGAGAGATCACAGTATGTCAACTCCATCCCCTGTCAGGAAACATATGAGGTCTTGGGAGGATGAGTTGAAAGGATAAATTAATAAGATCAAACCTCGTACTTTTGATGGAGAGCATAAGAAGGATGAAGATGATGAGACATTGCTACTAGGCATGAGGAAGTACTTCCAATTGCAAAACTATTCTTCTCATGCAGAGGAAGAATTTCAATCTACCAACTTAAAGGAAATGAATCCATATGTTGGGATCAGCTGGTGCAAGTACAGAGCCTCAAGGAAAAAAATGTGACTTGGAAGGAATTCAAGAAACATTTTGAAAAGAATTACTTAGCCAAGAGATATTATGACAAGAAGATGAAAGAGTTCTTTGAATTTAAACTGGGAAGCATGATTATAGATGAATATGAGAGGATATTTCTAGAGCTATTGAAGTATGTCCCTTTCATTAAGGATGAGGTAGTCAAGATCTAGAGATATATGAGTGGGCTGCCATATTTCATCAGTGATAAGATACAATATAATGATCCCAAGACTCTGGAAGAAACTATAAGGAGAGAATTTTTTTTATATGATAAACAAAAAGGGAAGTATACTTTCCAAAAATCTTGGTAAGAAAAGAGGAAGTTTAAGAGGGAGCAAAGGAAGAAGGGGAACAAGCCACCATTTTTGAGAAATAGTTCTCAAGGACAACCAGTTTTGAGAGAGCCTGGGATGGCTGAAGTATGTGGGCAAAGGCCAAGGAAGACACCTATGCAATGTTGGGGATGTAAAGGAGACCACAAGTATAGAGATTTCCCTCACAGAAAGGACAAGTTGAGAGAGTTTTACCATGTTCAACAAGAATAAATAGTGGAGGACATGGGAAGAAGAGTACCAAGGATCTATGCAGCCCTAGACAACAAGCAAGTTGAGTTTCAATCACACAAGATTGAAGTTGAAGGTATGATCAATAACCATGCCTTTACTATTTTAATAGACTCAGAGGCTAGTCATATCTATATAGATCCTAAGGTAGTGGAAATATTTCAATTACGAAGAAGAAAGCATGGGAAATATTGGCTGGTGTTGCTGGCTACATGAGAGAAGAGAAGGGTTGTTGAGTTGGTTAAATCATGTCCAGTGGGCATGAATGGAATGAGTACCAAGGCATATTTGAACATCTTGCCTTTGGGATCATATGATTTCCTAATTGGTATGGATTGGTTGGACCAACACCATGCCATATTAGACTGTCATAACAAGGAATTCACTTCCTTGGATGAGGAAGGAAACTGGAAAGCAGTCCAAGGAATTCTCATGGCAGTTACTGTCCGAAAAATCTCAGCAATGCAACTAAATAAGTGTTACAAAAAGGGTTGTCAAATATTTACAGCCCATATCGGGGGAGAATATAATGATAAGGTTCCAAATCTGGAGGATCATGCAATCCTAGACTATTTTGAAGATGTGTTCAAGGAGGTACCAAGACTACCCCCAAAGAGAGATATTGATTTCTATATAAATATGATACCTGGGGAAACTCCAGTATCAAAGACTCCTTACAGAATGGGTATACCAGAGCTGAAGGAGTTGCAAATGCAGCTTGAAGAACTTCTGAAGAAGGGGTATATATGCCCAACTGTGTCACCTTGGGGTGCCTTGGTCTTATTCGTGAAGAAGAAATATGGGAAATTGAGATTGTGCATCGATTTCAGACAGTTGAACAAAGTGACTATAAAGAACAAGTATCCTCTACTAAGGATTGATGATCTCTTCGATCAGTTGAAGGATGTAAGGATATTTTCAAAGATAGATATCAAGTCAGGATACCATCAGGTAAGGATTAAAGAGGAAGATATCAATGAGACATCCTTTAGGACAAGGTATGGTCATTATGAGTTCACAGTGGTGCCATTTGGGTTATCAAATGCACCAATTGTTTTCATGTGCTTAATGAATGGTGTTTTCCGAGAATATTTAGACAAGTTTATCATTGTCTTTTTCGATGACATCCTTGTATATTCCAAGTTGGAATAATATCGTGAGCATCATTTGAGGATGGTGTTGCAAGTGCTAAGAGAGCAACAATTGTATGCCAAATTGAGCAAGTGCTCATTTTATCAAAACATAATTCACTATTTGGGGCATATCATATATAAAGAAGGGATATCATTGGACCCTGAAAAGATTGAGGCCATCAAAGGGTGGACAACACCTAATAATGTGACAAAATTCATATCCTTCATGGGTCTAGCTGGCTACTACAAAAGGTTCATTGTAGGGTTTTCAAGGATTTCTCACCCAATCACTTCCTTGCAAAGAAAAGGGGAAAAAATTCAATGGACAACATAATGTGAAATGTGATTCCAACAATTCAAGAAGTTGTTAACCARTGCTCCAATTCTATGGATTGATGATTTGAATGAAGATTTTGTGGTTTKCACAGATGYGTGCAAAGAAGGACTTGGAGGATTACTTAGTCAGAATGAAATTGTGATATGTTTYGTGTCCAGAAAATTGAAAGAGCATGAAAGGATCTATGCCACTCATGATTTGGAGTTGAAATCCATAGTACTTGCTTTGAATAAGTGGAGGCACTGCCTCATGGGAAATAGGTTTGAGTTGAGGAYAGACCATAAYGGTCTGAAATATTTGTTTGATCAACCAAGTTTGAATGCTAGGCAGAGTAGATGGTTGGAATTCCTCTGTGAGTATGACTTTGATATCAAGAACATCAAAGGAAAAGAGAACAAGGTGGYTGATGCACTCAACATGAGAGTGCATGAACTACATATTACAACCATTATCATGTATCAAATGGATCTTAAAGGAAGAATTTCTGAGACTGCAAAAKTTGATTTGCAGTACATGGAATTGGTAACAAAATTGCAACAAGGTAAAATRCAGAAGAAAAATGAAAATTATGAATTGGGAATTGATGGAATTATCTTGTACAGAGACAAAGTTTATGTATCGAATTCTATTGAATTAAGGAGTGCGACTTTAAAGGAAATGCAAAATGTACCTTATGCAGGACACCCTGGATATCAAAAAAAAGTTACAACAGTCGAGAGCCAATATTATTGGCCAGACATGAAGAGGGAGTTTGTTGAATACATAGCTAAATGATTGGAGTGTCAAAGGGTCAAGGTTGAGCATAGACACCCAACTGGGTTACTACAACCATTACCCATTCCTCAGTGGAAGTGGGAAGTGGTGACAATGGATTTCATCACAGGATTGCCTAGAACAAGAAAGAAACATGATTGAATCATGGTGGTGGTGGACAAGCTTACTAAAGCTTATGATTACATTCCTATGAAGGTTAATCACAAGAAAAACAATTTTTCTAATATTTATATGAGGGAATTATCATTCTTGCATGGCATACCCAAGACAATTGTGTCTGATAGAGACCCAAATTTTACCTAAAATGTTTGGAAGGGGTTATTCAAAGGGTTTGGTACAAATGTTAACTTCAACACAACCTATCATCCTGAGTTTGATGGGAAAAAATAAAGGGTGAACAAAGTGATAGAGGATATGCTATGGATGTATGATATGGACAAACCATCGAAATGAGAAGATTATCTACACTTGGTAGAATTTTCCTACAACAATGGGTATCAAGCATCATTGTAGATGAGCTCGTTTGAGCACTTTATGGAAGAAAGTGCCACACCCCAGTAAGTTGGGACAACCCAACTAATAGGGTAGTGGTTGGACCAAAGTTTCTCAAGGAAATGGAAGAGGACATACTGAAGATTAAAAATAATTTGAAGTCTTCCCAAGATAGGAAGAAAATCTATGCTGACAATAACAAAACTCACAAGGAATTTAAAGTGGGTGATCATGTTTTATTGAAGTGTAAAGCCAACAAAATTTCCCTAAAGCTGGGAAACTGTTTCAAGTTGGCAACCAGATTGGACTAGTAGCTTATATTCTTGCATTTCCTGCATCTATGTCTATACATAATGCATTTCATGTCTCATTTAATAAGAAATATATACCAGATGCTAATCATGTTATTGATTGGAATGTGATTCAGGTGGAGAAAGAAAGTTCTTTTCATGTACATCTGGTGCGCATACTGGACCGAAAAATAAAGTAGATCTAGAATCGAGCCATAGGGCTTGTAAAAGTATAGAGGACCTGGTATGGTCCTGAGGATGCAACATGGGAGTATGAAGACACTATGTGGGCAGAATACCTGCATCTTTTTTAAGATTTTTAAAATCTTGTTGATGTTGTGTAAATGAGTTGCATTGAGGATAGTGTAAAAATAAGGGGAGTGGATTGTAATATCCCAAGGCTAAGCCCTTGTTGTAATTATGAATGTAACATGTTTTGTAGGCTGGTGAGCCAAGTAATTGAAAGATGGTAGGCTTATGTGTTTATTAGGTTGGAGAACCTAGATGTTAAAGGCCAGGAGCCTATTTTGTACATGTAAATATTCATATTATTAATATAACAACATCTCTACCAAAATATTCTGTCCCCGAGGCATTACCCGTCTGCCAAAATATTCTGTCCCCGAGGCATTACCTGCAAGTCAACTTCAGTGAAACATATCAGGGCATCAAGAACAACATTTCTATAAGCTCTAAGACATGGGTGTTTCTCAGCATACTCACCTTTGATCTGCTTGATTATCAACTCAGAATCACCTCTTACCATAATCTGTTTAGCACCAACCTTTTTCAAAAGTTTCAAACCGAGCATCAAGGCTTCATACTCAACGATATTGTTAGTGCACTGGAAATTCAATTTGTAAGAATGGTTTTCTGAGTGCCTGGATCTGTGATTGTACAGCCAAAAACCTGCTCCAACTCCTTTGCTCACTGCTCCATCAAAATCCATGCTCTAGAAGTCTGCTGGTAATTCTTCAGTTATCACATTTTTCTTCCTTTCTACCTCGATGATTTCTTGGCCTTCATCCGGACCAGATGTATCTTCTCCCAGCTGAATATCTTGCTGTCCCGTGTCACCATCGTTATACAGGATAAAATAATCCAGGTCAGAATGTGCAGAGTAAAGAGGATAATTATGCGGTTTTTCTTGGCTATTGACCATGTACTTCATCAATGTTTCTCTGTATAGCCTCCTTTGTTGTCCGAAAACTGGGACAGTGGCATACGACATATCTAGCTGTAGGGTACCTCTCAAATTAGCTCCCCAGGACCAGGATAGCAACATTCCATACTTTGGGGGGATGTCTACAACTACCACATCCATAACCATGCTCTTTGCATGAATCTGAACTAGGGTGATACACAGATCCTTGATCAGAACAATACATCTAACTTTGTTGGAATCAAACGAATGTAGATCTTTATAAGGTCTGGTGACCTCTAGTCCCAGTTTCTCCATCACTTCTTTTGGCATCAGATTATGGGAAGCACCCAATTCCAGCATAGCATTATGCAGGATCAGGTCATGTATATTTAGGCTGATGTAAAAAGGGGCGACTTCACCATTATCGTCTCAGCCATCTACTTTAGGTCCGAACAGAAGTTTAGGTTGGTCATCTGTAAGATTCACAGTATCTGAATGATTTGTTGATCCAATGGTTAAGGCCTTCATGCCTATGTCAGGTTCAATGGTCAGTTCTTTAATCACCTGTGAACGATAAACGTCTTTGTTCATCAACTCAGAAAGTGGAATGGGAATTTTTACTTTGGCTAATTCCCCCTCAAGGCTAAAAGGTGTAGAAGCTTTGCCTTGGCTCATCAATTCTGGTTTGTCCACCACACTCTTCTGGCCAGAAGTACTTGGTGGATTAATAGGCGAAACCTCGAGCTGTGACGATATTTTCAGAATAGTAAGGTTTTTCTTCGTGGGAACTTCGACAGTGCTCTTTTCAGGAACCTTCTCGGTAGATGGTTCAGAGGCTTTTTTGGTTTCGATTACCTTCTTGGTTTCAGTTATCTTTTTCAGGGAACTTCCTTCTATCTTTTTACTCCACAGATTGTACTGCCGGTGTACCTCCAAAATGGCATTTTCAAATGCCTGCTGTTCTGCATCTTCAGCTTCTTCACTTACCTTTGTTTGATTGAGAAGGAAAATTTCTTTCTCTTCTTGGGTGAGGAAAATAGCTTCGTTATCATGAATGCCCATGAGGTTTATGTGGGTATCCTCTAGTTCCTCGATCACTTCCTTTCCTTCATCAGCATAATTCTCTTGTAGTGGGGGTCTGATCTGTTGATCTGGACCTCTCTGCTCTCTTTGATCCATGGACCTCTCTATCTGATTTGGGGAGGGTTTCTTCTGAAGTTGGGATTCCGAACTTGGGGGGCCGGTGGGTTTTCTCTCGGTGGGTTTCTTTTTGATACCGTGAGTCTTTCCATCATTCTTTCCATTGCTCTGGCTAGGGAATCCAATTTGGAATCAGAGGTTGACATGGAAGGTTCCTCTTTAATAGTGACTCTCCTCTCCGACCTCTGTCGTGCCCTTTTTGCCAACAAATTGGCCTCCACACTCATTGCACTTTTCTGCATGTCCTCTAGGGTGGTAGAATTTCTTTCTCTCAGTTGGTATGACATATTGACGTCAAAGCCATCATGGAATTTTATCAATGCCATACCTTGTGGAGGTTTGATTTTGGTTGGGATTGCGTTGTACATGTTATTGAAACGGGTGTAGTAATATTGTACCATCTCACCTTGATTTCTTCTTATATTCTTGTATTTTGACAATATCTATCGAGAAAACTCTTTTGAAATGCGACAAGTTCAAGGACTGAGGTGACAAGTAAAGCTTTGTACCATTTCTTAACATCACCTGTCAAACTTTGGGCAAACAATCTCATTTGAACATCAGCCTCATCAACTTCTTGCAGGTAAAAACAATCATACATTTTGTCAACATGTTGTTGGGCGTTCAAGGGTCATGTTCCATCAAACTGTGGGAGTCTAGTTTGATAATCTTGGGGCATAGCATGAAGAGGTGTGGCCAACACCAAGGGAGCATATCTGGCTGCCATGATAGGTGGAGGGGGTGGGACAACCAAATGGATAATAGGCGAGGTAGCGAACGAAGGTGAGGGCGAAGAGGGATTGGCTAGCACCGAGTTGGTTGTTTGCGATTTAGCAGTGGGAGATAGAACCTCATGAGTCTGGGGTTGTAAAATGGTTGGGTCGTGAATAATCTCAGTCACAAAACTATCAGATCTTGTCCTAGACAGGCTTTGGCTGGAAAAGGTGTCAATATCGGGGTTTTGAGAAGAGACAAGCCCTCCTGAAAAAGAAAGGGACTTATGTAAGGGAGTCTGACTTACCAAACCTTCAGCAATGGTCTTTTTCCTGAGCAACTGCTCTGGATTGTCTGTTACTATCGCAGGCTTTGGATCTGGATGAGATCGAGTATAAAATTTCTTGGGAGCCAGATTTCTTTTTGCATTTTATATATATACTTTTTAGTTTTATGAGTCTGAAAATAATATGTACAAGTTTTAATCAACCTCTGAACATTACTTCCTTCTCAGATTTGCAATATTTCAGGAGCAATATTTCAGGTACAAAATTTTCTTTTAGGGAAAAGAGGATGTAAGTTATAACATTTTAGTTCTTTCCCCAGTGGAGTCGCCACTATGTTAGCACTCTCTAAATTTCCTAGAGGTTGACGAAAGAAGAAATCTACAAAGGTAACTTTATCCAACCGCTTTTGAAGCTGGGATATAGCCCTTCAAACTTCAGAGAGGGATCTCTCTATATGATTTAGATATGTTTCGAATTCTAAAATATTAGGCTAGGTAAACAAATAAGTTGGTTTTGTTGATGTAGTGTTGATTGAGTTGGTTGACACGGTCTACACATCCATTGGGCTATGGGGTATGTGTCTTAAAAGTTGAAATCCAAACCGAAAATGCAAAGGAAACCTTTCACAGGGCGAGATAATATAATCACTGGATTCTTCAATGGCATATATGATGGACAGCAGAAAAGACAAGAAAAATTATTTCAGCAAAGAAGCAGTTAAGAATTTCTTTATTGAAATAACTAGAAGAAAAACATGAAAAT
>ML783289.1:355945-371191 GCA_009831015.1 Picea engelmannii
ACACTTAAAACTCATTGGGTTCATTGAGTATGGAAACAAGTCATCCATACTACACATGGTGTTCAGCTAACAAAACCCATAGGGTGATAGTCCAATAATCACTCGTTCCAAAAGAAGACCATAGTTATGATGCCAACAATTTACTTTTTCAAAACCTTATTTACAAGACATGATATGTGTGGGAAACGCCCAATATTCGTAACAAATGCCAACCATCATTCAAATCTCCATAAATGTAATTACCAGTGGCTGCACATCAATCAACAATTCGCAACTATGAGAGAAAATCAAACAACCAAACATACTGCATTAGCTATGTGTATTTACAAATCAAATCAAATTGGAGCAGAGACCTTCTTCATTAACAATACTAAATTTTTGATATAAGGAAGGTGATTGTGTAATCCGAAAGTGAGAATTCCATGTAGGACTTAACATTATCATCATGGAGGTAGTAAATATATTCCAAAACAAAATGAATACCATAAGACTGACTGGGAAAATCCATACTCAAATTAATCGACCATATTTCCAACCCACAATAACCCATTGCAACTGCACAGGCACGTCAGTTTTTTTTGAAATAATGTAAATGCAAAGTGTATTCTAATTATTATTGTGGTATTATTCATTAGATCAATCCCCTATTGCAGATTAATCATGTCGGTTATTGTAAAATACCAAATCCCCTTTTGTGGATTGGTCAAAACATAATTGTAATAGGCAGAATAAGAAGTCGGCCCTAGAATATATTAAAGAGGCCCCCGAATATATTAAAGGTGGTTATAACCACCTAGAAGAAGAATTCGGCCCTGCCAGTGAAGAGACACTTCCACACATGCCAGAATTGTATAAATAAGGAGGCTAACGCCTCAGTTAGACACACACTCACTTTTTCATTGAGAGACAAGTTTTGGAGCTGCAGTTGGAGAAGAGAGAGAAAGAGAGAGGCACATTCTTGGGAGAGGAATTTCTATATTTGTTTGAGTTATCTCTTGGCATTGTATTGGCTATCTACAATAAGGAAGTTTTGTTGGGTTTTCTCCCCCATGAGGGTTTCCCAGGATAAATGATGTGTCTCTTGTGATTGTGTATGTCTCAGTGATCCTATCTTATGCCATTTTTATATAGTGAAATGAAAAGAACACTAATAATATATTAAACCTTAACAGGGTATCAGAGCTAAGCTGAAGAGAGCATATTTCACAAGAGAAAGTGAAAAACTTCATTGTTGTCGTACATGCAAAATAGGGATTTTTGTTGATGAATCATTTCAGCCCTAAAACCATCTAGAAAAGTGTACCCTTCCTCAAGTATCACTTTGGCATCGCCAGTGCAACTTTTCAATGGCTAGATCTTTCGAAAAGTGAAACCCTAGTTTCACAAAGTACCAGAAGTACCAGAAAACTAGAGTACCAGAAGTACCAGAGTACCAGAGGTACTAGAAAACCAGAAGCACCAGTCCATAAATCCGTATATCAATTTTGGAGGGGTAAAATTTGGATTTTCTCAGATCCAAACACACCAGGCTACTCGCCTCAGCCAAGCGCACCTCCTAGTAAGTTCAGAATTTGATTTTGAGCATTTTCATTTTTGGACATTTTCCTAGCTCTAGGTAAAAGATGTCTGCAAGCACTAAGCTTGTTGACAAGCTGGAAGGTGTGGAAAAATTTCTTTCTTGGAAGTATAGGATTGGTCTCATTCTTGAAGAGAATTACCTAGGAAGGTTCGTCAAAGAAGAAGTGTCAGAACCCGACGATGCTACAGAAAAAGAAAAGCATCAAAAGGACATGATCAGGGACAAAAGAATCATTGCAGTTTCAATCAACTCCAGAATATCCCAATTCAAAGAACAACTAGAAGTGATCAAAGATTCTATAGATGAAGATGGAATTATAATTATGGCCCTTAATGGTCTCACAAGACCTTGTGATGCATTCATCCAAAAAATTTGTGCCAGAACGAAGAAACTAAAGTTTGATGGTCTATGGGAAGAATGCATTCAAGAAGAAACAAGAGTAGATAACCAAGAGGATTTACTAGCAAGAGATGAAGATAAATCCCTAGCTACTCACACCAAAGGAGGAAGAAAAAATTCTTACTTCCAGAAAGAAACTCATAAAGAGTCTCACCCCCAAAACAAATTCAGTCATAAAGAGTCTCAACCAAAGAGATTCCAGAAGAAAGGACAACAAAAGGAAAGAGATTACTCATTTGTCCAATGCTATAATTGTGACAAGATGGGACATATTGTGAGATATTGTCTAGCAAGACGAGAACAATACAAGAGGAAAAATAAGAGGCATCATGCCCATGCAGTTGGAGATAAAGAGCCACCCACAAAGATGTTAAGAGAACAAATTAAAGACTATGTCTTAATCTTGGCCCTCTCAGGATCGTTAACACTTGGAGAGGACACTTGGCTCATTGATAGTGGTGCCTCCAATCACATGACAGGACAAAGAGATATTTTCTCTTACATTTCAGAAAAGAATTTTTCTTAGAAAGTGACACTTGGAGATGATTATCAATACCCTATCAAGGGAGTGGGAGAATCAAACTACAAGCTTAACTCAGGGAACTCAATGAAAATGAAGGACATACTCTATGTACCAGGTTTAAAAAAGAACCTACTCTCCATATCATATTTAGAAAAGAAAGGCTTCAGAGTTTCCTTTATAGATGGAGAAGTTCTTATGTGGGCTAAAGGAGAAACCTTGAAAGAAGTAATCGTCATTGGAAAAGAAGAAGGTGGCTTGTATAAGCTAAAGGTTCATTTAGAAGCTTCCATGACCCACACTATTGAGAATCCATGTGAACTTTGGCATAGAATATTATTCTACATACTCTAAAAGGTGATACCATATGTATTAAAAGCAGTCACAGGTCTACCTGAACTCAAAGTTGACCGTGAAGGCATGTGCAATGGATTTGCACAAGGGAAGAACATCAAGAACCCTTTTCCGAAGAGAGACAACAAAGAAGGAGTCCTAGAACTCATTCATTCATATGTGTGTGGCCCAATGTCATCATCCTCCATCAGTGGGTATGTATACTATGTATCTTTTATTGATGATTATTCTCGTAAGACCTGGGTGTACTTTTTGAAATCAAAAGATGAACTTTTCAGTAAATTCAAGGAATTCAAAGCCTTGATAGAGAATCTTTCCGAAAAAAAGATCAATATACTCAGGTCAGATAATGGAGAAGAATACACCTCAAAAGATTTTTTGAACTTCTGCAAAGATGTTGGGATCAAGTGGGAGCTCACCACTCCCTACAATGCTAAACAAAACAGTGTAGTAGAAAGAAAGAACAAAATGATAATGGAAGCGGTGAAGACCATGATCCATGATCAAGATCTTCCTATGTGCTTATGGGAAGAAGCAGAAATGACAGTTGTATATGTGGAAAATTGATTTTCCCATATTACACTTGGGTTCAATACCCCAAAAGAGATGTTCATCGGAAAGAAGCCAGAGGTAAGCCATCTCAAAATATTTGGCTGCCCATTATTTATACATATTCTGAAAGAGAAGAGAAACAAGATGGAACCCTTAGGAAAGAAGGGAATATTTGTGGGATTCTGTGAGGTCTCCAAGGCCTTCGAAATTTATATACCAGGTCACCATCACATTGAGATCAATAGGGATGTGACCTTTGATGAATATGAAGCACTCAATAAATCAAGAAGATGTTAGCTTGAAGAAGTATATTAAGAGGAACCTGTAGCTACCAGAGTTGCAGAATCAGTGAGGGAGGTTCCCAGAGCTACAAAACTAGTGAGGAAAGTCGTAACTTCCCCTGATGAGGAAATTCTAGTAGATCATGACATAGTATAATTTCAAGAACCTCCTTAGATGACAATCTCCCATAAGAGAAATCCAGCTTGGGCAAGGGAGCTTATTCAAGATGGAGAGAAGTGTGGTGTTCCTGAAGGAACCACGAGACAGGTTAAGAGACCTAAGTCATTCTCCAGTTATATGGATTTGATGTGTAATCTCCTAGAGAAGGAGCCTACCTTCTTTGAAGAATCCATTCAGAAGAAAGAATGGGAAGATGCCATGACATAAGAATACCAATCCATAATAAAGAACGATGTATGGGAAATAGTTCCCAGATAGAAGAGAAAGGATGTGGTATCTTCGAAATGGATCTTCAAAATAAAACATGCTACTGATGGAAGTATTGAGAAGTATAAAGAAATATTTTCTCAAAATGAAGGCATTGAATATGAAGATACATTCACTCATGTAGCCAGATACACTTCGATCAAAACCATAATAGCCCTTGCAGCTAAGATGAAGTGGAAATTACACTAGATGGACATAAAGACAACTTTCCTAAATGGTGTCATTGAAGAAGAAGTGTATATAGAGAAACATCAAGGATTTTAAGTAGAAGACAAGAAGTCTCATGTATGCAAGTTGAAGAAGGCTCTGTGCGGATTGAAGCAAGCTCCTAGAGTTTATATGGAAGGATAAACAACTTTTTGACCAGCTTGGGCTTTACCAAGGGTAAATCAGATTCTAACCTCTACTTCAAGGTTATGAATGATGAGCCGATAATTTTGTTGTTGTATGTGGATGACTTATTCTTAACTGGAGAAGAAAATATGATCACCCAATGTAAGAAGAAGCTCACTTCAGAATTTGAGATGAAATACCTTGGCCTAATGCATTATTTCTTAGGTCTTGAGGTATGGCAGAGTCCATAGAGGATCTTCCTTAACCAAGGGAAGTATGCAGTTGAAATCCTAAAGAGATTTGACATGTTGGAGTGTAATTCCATGAATACACCCATGGAAACAACGCTGAAGCTACTGGTCGACACTTCATCAGAATTGATTGATGCCACACTGTGTAGAAAAATCATTGGATCATTGATGTACCTGATGAACACTAGAGCAAACATCTATTTTTTCGTGAACACTTTGAGTCAGTTTCTGGTAGAACCCAGACATGTTCACCTAGTTGTTGAAAAACATGTGATGAGGTACCTTAAGGGTACATTAGATTGTGGTCTCAGCTATGATGGAGATCATGATTTCACACTGAGTGGGTACACTGATTCAGATTGGGATGGAAGTGTCTCTGATAGGAAAAGAACTTCAGGATGTTGTTTCAGTTTGGGATCAACCATGATCTCATGGAAAAGTAGGAAGCAATCCAACATTGCTCTCAGTACAACGGAAGCAAAATACATTGTTGTGTGTTCTGCCAGCTGCAAAGCTATGTGGATTTATAAGTTATTGGCTGGTCTATTCTACCTAGATATGGAAGCAACCATGATCCTATGTGAGAACTAGAGCTGCACAAAAATGACAGAGAATCTTGTATTTCATGAAAAGTCGAAGCACATAGAGATCTGATACCATTACATACGTGACATGGTGTAGAGAGGAGCCATAAAGCTCCAATATGTTAGCAAAGATGAACAGGTTGTCGATGTGTTGACCAAGCCTATATCTCATGTAAAGTTTGAGCACTTTCGAGATAATATTGGTATAGTCCAAAAGGACCTCCCTCGAAAGGGGGAGTAGTTGTTGTGTTGAGATATATCTAGTACTGTGCTTCCAGCTTAATCATTGTGATTTAAAGCCAATCTAGTTGTTGTGTTGAGATATGCCTAGTACTGTTCTTCCAGCGTAATCGCTATGATGTAAAGCCACTCTAGTTGTTGTGTTGAGATATGCCTAGCACTGTGCTTCCATCTTAATTGTTGTGATGTAAAACCAATCTAGTACCATGCTTCCAGCTTAATTGTTGTGACAAAAACAAAGTCGAGTATTGTGCTTCCAGCTTAATTGTTGTGATGAAAAGCAAGCTGAGTATTGTGTTTCCATATTAACTGCTATGATGAAAAGCAAGCCGAGTATTTTTCTTCCATATTAACTGTTGTGACAAAAAGCAAGCCGAGTATTATGCTTCCAGCTTAATTACTGTGACGAAAAGAAAGTCTATTACCATGCTTCCAGCTTGATTGTTGTGATGTAAATCCAGCCTAGTACTGTGCTTCCAGCTTAATTGTTGTGATGTAAAGCCAGTCTAGTATTGTGATTCCAGCTTAATTGTTGTGTAGTGTGCCAACCTTGTGCTGTGATGATGAGCTAACCTCGTGCTGTGATGATGAGACCAATCTCATGCTCCGACGATGATGTATTAATTTTATACTAATCCATATTGATGCAGATGATGATTTCATTCCACTGAGAATGATGATAGTGCCGATGAGAAAAACTTCTAATGATTTATAGATACGTCAGTCAATGTTCCAAGATGATATTGATGATGTTGTCCTCTCACCCACCTGATGTTGTTGATGATGTTTTCCTCTTTCACCTGACGTTGTTGTAGAATACCCTTCTTGTTAAGGGAGAGTGTTGAAATAATGTAACTACAAAGTGTATTCTAATTATTATTGTGGTATTATTCATTATGTCAATCCCCTATTTCATATTGATCATGTTGGCTATTGTAAAAGACCAAATAACCTTTTGTGGATTGGTCAAAACATAATTGTAATAGGAAGAATAAGAAGTCCTCCCCAGAATATATTAAAGAGGCCCTAGAATATATTAAAGGTGGTTATAACCACCCAGAAGAAGAAGTCAGCCCTGTTAGTGAAGAGACACTTCCACACGTGCCAAAATTGTATAAATAAGGAGGCTAGCAACTCACTTAGACACACACTCACTTGTTCATTAAGAGACAAGTTTCGGAGCTGCAGTTGGAGAAGAGAGAGAGAGAGAGAGAGACATTCTTGGGAAAGGACTTCTTGTATTTGTTTGAGTTAGCTCTTGGCATTGTATTGGCTATCTATAATAAGGAAGTTTTGTTGGGTTGTCTCCCCCATGATAGTTTTCCAGGATAAATTATGCGTCTCTTGTGATTGTGTATTTCTTAGTGATATTATCTTATGCTATTGTTATCTAGTGAAATGCAAAGAACTCTAATAATAGATTAAACTTTAACAATTTTCTCTAGGAAGCTTTAGACTGGGGGGAATAAGGGTTCATTTGGTATCCACCTCAGAACAAAGAGGAGCCAATCTTGGTATGGAAAATTTAATTCAACGCATGCAGGGTATAACCCTCATTCCTTTCGATAAAACCACCACCATAGTGCGGTAAGGACAGGCCGATTAAAAACAGGAAAAACAACTGAGTTTGTGATCCATGGTGGTGAAAACAATTCATTTCCTGTGTGTACGATGTGTGGTGATATTTTAGCCACAAACCCCATAAATGAAAACACAGATTAACTATAGCAATGCAAAAATGCAAAAATAACCTAGCAAGACCAACAAGGTCTTTCAACAGGGATAACAGAGGTTTATGTTGATTGTTAACACCCATTACTGTTACGAATTCAACCTCATTTCAAAGAGAATCATCAATGTTGCATTTACAATCACCATTACACAGTCACAATAATTAAAGAGAGCACAGTTAATACAATTGAGCCAAAATCCATTTCATAACCACAGTAGATTCATGAAGGGCCAAAAAAAGAACATACCTGTAATCAAATTCCTTAAGCATGCATTGGCCAAGCGGTTCCTTTCTGATGAGAAGTCAAAACATAACCACATCAAAAATGTTTGGAAGATAGGATGACCATGGTGGCTTCCATTGGTAAGGTTAAAGGTGATGTGCAATAAATGCACATCACTTACTTACTCTGATTTCAATCAATTCTTAGTGCGCGCTAGCTATTAATCAATGAATCATCCACCTTGCAACAACAACCTTTAATTTCCAAGAGTGCCACTGGTATTACAATCTCTATTATGCATAAGGGATATAAAACATATACAAATTTTAATTGCTCGAATGGCTATCCTATGTTATATTGGGTTTGCCACAATATTCTTTAATGCATATAATATGGTTGGTTAGCATAGGACAGTTTCTTCCTTTTATCTTTTTTCCAATTGTTATTACTAACATGTGCTTTTTGCAGGTGTCACATGTCCTAAATCCAAGAACAATCAACAATGATACCCTGGAATTTTTTCATATAACTTGATCTTGAAACAACAAGGGAACCCTTATAAAATGCTTGATCCATTAATCAATAAAACAAGATATCGTCCACGAAAGTAGTGTCTAATAACACTAGTCTTGATCTTCAAAAGTTCAAGGGGGTCCCACCTACTAGCATTATTTAGTCTTATATAATAATAGGCTTTAGCAACACTTTGCGGAAAAATTTACGTTGACGTTTTCAATCGTCAACAAACTAGTGACTCCACAGGGAAATTTATTTTTAATAGATTGGAACTCAGAACTCACGGTTTCACAGACCAAGAATAGTAATCTCAAGAAGACATAACTCAAATGATTATGCAACAGGGGGAAGTGAGCGGATTTAATGGAAAGATGACCGGGAATTCGGAAATAACTTATGAAAAATGTCAAATATGAGGGGTTTTACCACTGTATTCATAATCTATTGGTTGAAAAATGTTCTTTAACCTTTAAGGAGGGAAGAATTTCAGATTTTCTCTTAACTCTCAATGGATGAAGAAATGAGAGGTAACCAATTCTTTATAAGATAACAATGGAAATATATTACAATTTCAAGGGTCCTTCAGAGACGACATCATAACAGTTGTGTAAGCTTGATTGTTATTGACTAACAATGCTTGCAGGAGTGTTACTGTGGAAAATATGATCCAACACCTTATTCTCTACTGAAACTACAAGGTAACCCAAAACAAATCTAAAAAGAATAAAATTGAAAAAGATTAAAAAGGAATAAATAAAGTGACAACAAAGTAAAGGCAGTAGGAAAACTTAAAACATAAAACAAATACTATGAGCAGAAAAAAAACGAAAATCGGAAAACAAAGCTAGATTACTAGAATAAAGGAAATCCAGATAGCATAAAGCTTTTCACATTGGTTCCACATAATGCTTTAAGTGGGAACCATTAGTGCTATAGGAAAACAGTTGCTCCTGCAAAATTTTTAGAATGTAAGAATTTGTTCCTAAGACAAAAGCGATTTTGAAAGGACCCAGCCATAATTTTTGAAATTTTGAATGTCTTCCTCTATCAGCGTGAGCCAAATCCCACAACAGAACTTTTTCATTAACGTTAAACTTGAAAGTTTTGACACTTTTTTGAAATATTTCTTAATGGTTTGCTATCTCCTTTTAATATTATCCAAAGAAAACATTCTTTGTTCTTACAAAGCTAGTAATGCATTTAGTCTTTGTGAAACATATGAAGAATTTAATTCTTCGGTCTACAGCATTAACCTTAAGGAAGAAAGTTCCATCTCGATCGTAAGGAGGGATTATTGACCATAAACCAACTGAAAAGGGGTACAACTGGTACTAACTTTGGCCATATTTCGATCTGCCCAGAGGGCATAAGTGAGGAGAGTGTGCCACTGGCAAGTTTTATCTTCGATGATCCTTTTGATGATCCTTACCAGATTTTCGTTAATGGACTCAGCTTTCCCATTTCCTTGGGGATAATAAGATGATGATGTGAAATGTTTAACCCCTAATTTGGCTAGAAATTGAGTCAGCTTAGTAGAAATGAAAGTGGGACCATTGTCTGTAATAATTTCCAATGGAAGACCAAATCTGGAAAAATATTATTTTCAAGGAAAGAAATTGCCTGATCATCTGTGGAATTTTTAAGTGGGACAAATTCAACCCATTTAGTAAAATAGTTTGTGGCTGTCAAGATGAAACTTTCCCAGCTGAAGAAGGAGGGTTAATAGGACCAATAAAATCCAATCCCCATTTTGAAAAAGGAAAATCTAGTGGGACAGGTTGTAATGGCACGGCTGAAAGGAATTCTTTCCCAGCAAATTTTTGGCATTTGTCGCAAGAACTTGAAAAAACATAAGAGTCACGAAATATCGAAGGCCAATAATATTCCTTCCTAATAATATTGAAGGCAGTGGTCCTTGCAGAAAAATGACCTCCTACATGAATGACAGAGCTTGAAGAGTCATGGGTTTCCTGCAACAATTTATGTGTGTATTCATTTTTTACATAGTGAAGTAGCACACCATCAGCAAATCTTCAAAATAACAGGTCTCCTATAATGACATATCTTGTAGATTCAAGGCGTAGTCTTGTCCTTTGGTGAGTATCTAAGTTATCTAGACATCTTTGGTTCTATAAATAATAAACCAAGTTTTTGTACCAAGGATGTTTAGACACAGGGAGGGTCTTATCGTCAATGTAAAAGAGAGCTGAAAGGGAACTATCTTCTTCATCAATTCTTGAGAGATCCAAGTGAAGGGCTAAAATATGTCACGTCCCTTGATAGTGGTAGAAGTCACGATATTTAAATCATGCTCCTAGATCTTGGCAAGACAATGTGCAATTTTTCCTGAAAGATAAGTTTGTGAGAGAAAAAATTTAACAGTAGGTAAAGGGAATTTTACCAATGTATGCTTACCTAAGATGTAGTGGCGAAAATTTTCAACGGCCTTAATAAGAGAAAAAGCATGTTTCTCAATAAAAGAGTATTTAAATTCATCATCGAAAAAACTTTGACTCATGTAAGCCACAGGTTTTTCATTTCCTTTACCATCATCTTGCATAAGGACAACATAAACTGCCTCCTCAGTGGAATTAGTATAAATCATGAATTCCTTCTCAAAATCCAGCTTTGCCAAAACCGGTGTGGAGCTGATTGCTTTATTAATCCCTTCAAAATAATTTCCAACCTCATCAGTCCAAGAAAAATAATGGTCTTTCTTAAGAATATTATGGATTGGGTTGACCATCACTGAAAAATATGGAACAAACCTATAGACGAAGTTAATAACTCCCATAAAGGCTTGAACTTCTTTCTTGGAAGTAGTAGCAGGAAGGTTAAGGATAACAACGATTCTTTCAGGATCGATACTTATTCCTAAATTGGAGACAATGTTTCCAAGAATATTTCCCTCGGTAACACCAAAAATGGACTTGGAAGGGTTTAGGGAAATTACAAATTTCCTACACCGCATGAGAAATTTTCTCAGATGGCCAAAATGATCTGATCGGATTTTAGAGTAAATTGTTAAGTCATCAAGGTAGATCTGGATGATCTTACCGATGAAATCGTCAAAAGATAATTGCATAGTTCTTTGAAAAGTGGAAGCTACATTGGATAAACCAAATGACATACGTTCATAAGCAAAGGTACCCCAACGAGTAATAAAGGTGGTTTTATATTTATCTGCCATTTTTACCTTGATTTGATTGTAACCATAAAACCCGTCAAGTAAGGACATCATTTGTGACCCTGCAACCTGCTGCAAAATCATTTCCATGTTGGGAAGAGGGAAGTGGTCCTTTATACTAGCTCGATTTAATGCGCAAAAATCAATGCATAATCTAATCTGACTAGTTGTTTTCTGAACAGGGACTAGATTTGAAACCCATTCAGAATACTTGACTGGAAAGATAATTCCATCCTTTAAAAATTTTTCCAACTCCTTTTGAATGGTCGCTTCTAGAGTAGGGTTGATAGGTTATTTTTTTTTCCTAATTGGTTTTACACTTTTCTGAATGGGGATGACATGTTGTATAAGGCCAGGATCAAAACCACGAAGATACTGATAAGACCAAGAAAAAACATCTTCAAATTCACCAAGCAACTTGGAAAACTTCTCCTTCTCTTCATCTGAGCATTTGGAACCTATTTTCACGTTCTTTGGAGTCTCGGGTGTCCCAATGTTCAAGGAAATGGTCTCACTCACCTTCCTTTATGATTGTTCTTCTTTTTGTTTTTCCTTGTTGCCTACATCACTCGAAGAAAATAAACTCTCTAGAGGGGTCAAGCCTTTAGGAATCTTGTTATCTTCCATGGATATAATTTCCTTAGGATTAAAAGGTTCATTTTGGATAAAAGTACAAATGCTCTTGTCATTGGGAAAGACCTACCAAGATTCTATATTGTCAGGAATATGTGGATGACATAAGGATTTAAAGGTACAATCAGGTCTTTGAGGCAGAAGTTGTCGAGTAGGAGAAGCTGAAAAAATAGCTAACCAATCGGCCATTGATTTTAGTTCCCTCTTTATGTGAGTGATATTGAAAGATAATAGGTTCGAGATAAGAGCCCAAACCATTTAGGTTTATCGTTTCATCAACTTGTTTCTAGGGGAATAGATCTTACATACATGATTAATAACAAGCTCGGAATCCCCAAAATCTGATAGGTGACCGCAGCCAAGATTATATGGATTTTCAACACCTAATAACAGGGCTTCAAATTTGGTGATGTTGTTTGTGCAAGCAAACTCCAACCTATAAGAAAAGTTATGGATTTTCCCTATAGGAAAAATTAAGACAACACTAGCTCCATTTCCCTCATTAGAGAATGAACCATCAAAGTGCATGTGCCACATACCATCATCTAGATTGATTTGTTCCAAAGGAATATTATCCTCCTCAACAAAGATAGAGTATATTCCTAGGTCTTCTTCGAGATAGTTTACATTAGGTTGTGGGACACTCTCGATATAATGGGATATTCTTCCTTCTCTAAGAACTATAATGTTTTTTTCATTCCGAGGAATGGATAAATGTGTTCCATCGAGTGAGAGGTATCCACCTATTAAGGTTTTCCAATATCTTCCCAAAATAATTGAGTAATTGCTTACAGGCATATCAATTACCTGAATGCTAAGGGTCGTCCTTATTTCAGGGTGAGTGCACAAAACTAAGGTCACATCTTTAATCTCACGTATGTTATTTTGTTGTAGATTATTATAGGAAAGAATGCGTTTGACATTTTCATATGTACAAGACAAGCCTATATCTTCCATAATAATCTTCGACATCACACTTGGGCCCAACCCACCATCAATGAGGCAAAAATGGGAAATTTTATCCATGATTTTTACATAAATATAAAAAGGGGGATTTTTTACAGGGTATCTAAAGTTATGTACACCTATTTTATTTACAGAAGAATCCCCTTTATTTACCTCCTCCAAAATATTGGCTACAACGGAATCTTTTGCTTCCATGAATCATTTTAGATGCATTTGTTGTTCAGGGATGACAACCATGTCTAGGAGGGTTGCATATGCATTAATGTTGGCCAATTGATTCAGGATATTGTATTTGGAAGAGGGGGGAGACGGGGTGATTCCTTGACTCTCAGGAATTTTAGGAACCTAGGGTGCAACAACGATTGAGGATGAAATCAGGATAGAAGAACTATGAGGAGGGTCAAATTTGCCTTTTCAGGCATAGGCTTTGTTTCTAGTGTTGATAACTGTTATCTGTCAGTTTTTTGGAGAGGCTTAGGTAGCTTGAGTCAAGGCTTCAAACTAGCATAACAAGAGCTTCCCCACCCACTGTCACCTCGATGGGGAGCTCTTTCTATTTAGGGTGGCTAATCCCAAGGGAGACACCCCTAGTAATCTGGGTTTCTGAAAGGTATAGAGGTCTAATGGATCAAGATAAGAGTTTCCTTTCATAGATTACCGCCAAGAGAGATAGTCAAGGAAGAGATATATCACTGAAATGCACCTGTTTACGAGACAAGGCAAATAAAACTAAAAGAGTGTGCTGCAGTGGTTAGTACTTCACAATATCAATGACTATCCTTTATATATATGAGCATTAATGAAAGTAATTATTGACGAAGTCAATGATTGCAATAAAAGATTGTATTTTATATCACTTCTTCAATAAATACACAAGAGATATTGGCATTTAATATGTAAAATCAAATCTTTGTATTATCACAATGCAACAAATATCACAAATCTGCTCATATAAATATTGTTGCTGCGTCACTACTGCAGATTTAAGGGTGACGTCAGCTCTATTTATTAAGTTAATTTGAAGACAATGAGAGGAACGTTTTGTCAATTAAGCTTATGAATACAATCAATGACTCAAAGTCTATCAAATGGAGGTGACAATGTCAAAATTTTTTATGCCAAAACAAGAGATCAAACAAGTGTGACGTCACCTATATTGTTGTTGTTTTTAGGGTTAGGGTTAGCTAGTCAAAGAGGTGAACGTTTTGACAAATCAACCAACAAAAAATCTTGAAACCTCTATGGCTATCAAGATATGAGTCAGCCACAATTTTTGGTCCAAACACAAGTCTAAAAAAGGCAAGACGTCATCATCATTTAGGGTTATTCTAGACGCTAGGGTTAGTTAGGGTTTCAAATAAAGAGAGTTTGAAAGAGTGTTTGAGCACAAAGAACCTCAATGTTTTGTTCTTAGACTAGTGCCTTGGGTTAATGGAGTCAAATGGAGAGAAGCTAATGGCTTAGAGAGACTTAAACCTAAGGACAAGAGGGTTATGTTTAATGGTGCTACTACGACAGGGCCACCAAATCAAAACCCTAAGAGGAGAAGGCTTATTCAGGTGTAGCTAAATCTAGGCCTCATACTTCTCCCTCTTTCCTTAAGACTCTTTGACAAAATGGCTAGCTATAAAGCATATATATATGGCTGAAAAGTGTTGCTTGGGGACAAGGCTTTTCAAACCCTAGAAGCCAAACCCTAGGTGTAAAACAAATTAGGCCTAGAACGTCTTCTTTCTTCATTCTATACTTCAAACTAACTCAGAAAAAAGAAAGGCTAGTGTAGATATGGCTAGGCTAAACCTTCTTTAATCAATGGCTAACAATATTTTACCATGGGGACATGAAGCCACAACCTACTTGTGTGTTGGCTCCCTAGGGTTTTAATGATTAAGCAAATACTAACAATGTAACCATACAAGTAAGCAATTCTACCTACAACCATTCAATAAAGAAGTTTTGCATGCAAAATGTACTTACAAATCCAAGATGAAGATTATCAAACCCTAGTTGTAACACCTTCCAATGATAAAAGCACCATGCAACATGCCAAAGATAATCCTCCAAGTGTAGCGCCTCAACTCCAAAAGACAAGAATAACCAGGACAAGAGCTAAAATAATATCTCTTACAAGAGAGCAAGTTGTGTTATGTCAAATGAGGGTAAAACGTCCTCAATTTATATAATCTCTATGACCTTTAATTAACAAATAGGTCATTAAAAACAACCGACAAGGCTGACTTAACATTATTCAATTATTTGTCACATTAAATGCTAAAAATGCCAAAAATGAGATAGAAATGGAGATGTTGGCCCCTATGAGGGAGACGTTGGCCCTTTCAGGGCATAATCATCATCCAGCAAGCCAAATGTTGGCCCCTCTGGGGCTCCTGCAACCTGCTATGTGTTCCAAACAATCCCAGCACACTGCCATCTGCTCCAGAAAACGTC
>ML783289.1:383779-398627 GCA_009831015.1 Picea engelmannii
GATAGGATGACTATGGTGGCTTCTATTGGTAAGGGTAAATGTGATGTGCAATAAATTCACATCACTTACTTACTCTAATTTCAATCAATTCTTAGTGTGTGTCAACTATTAATAAACGAATCATCCACCTTGCAACAACAACCTTTAATTTCCAAGAGAGCCACCCCTATTACAATATCTATTATGCATAAGGGATATTGACCATATACAACTTTTAATTGCTTGTATGGCTATCCTATGTTAGATTCGGTTTTCCAATATCTTATTTAATGCATATAGTATGGTTGGTTAGCATAGGACAATTTCTTCCTTTTAGATTTTTTCCAATTTTTATTACTAACATGTGATTGTTGCAGGTGTCACAAATCCTAAATCCAAGAATAGTCAACAATGATACCTTGAATATTTATGGTACAACTTGATATTGAAACAACAAAGGAACCCTGTATAAAATGCCTGATCCATTATTCAATAAAACAAGATATCGTCAGCCATGAAAATAGTATTGAATAACACCAGTCTTGATCTTCAAAAGTTCAAGGGGGTCCCACCTACTAGCATTATTTAGTCATATATGATAATAGGCTTTAGCAACACTTTGTGTCGAAATTTATGTTGACGTTTTCAATCATCAACAATGAGCAGCATGGTCTAAGGCTCGAAGGTTCATGGAAGGTCTTCACACAGTTGGTGTACTTCAATTATAAGATAAGTATTATTTCAAAGTTTGGTTACATGTTGTGTATTTATATATGTTGTTATATTTATGGGTTTTGTCTGTGATTAATTCATGTATTCTTTTATTGTTATTTCTTCATTATGTTGTGTGATAGAAGAACATAAATCATCTGTTAAATATTGGTATGTGTTATTGTCTTTTCCACAAAAATATGGGTAGGAACAAAATGTTTATTTTTGGTTAAAATTGCATTATATATATGTATGCTCGAGCATGTTAGTTTTATGAGGTAGCATTATCTGGAGTAGTATGGCCCGACCTGGGTGGTTGGGGATGTCACAAATTGGTATTAGAGGAGAAAAGAAACATATAGTTGATTAGGTTGCGTTACCCGATATAGGTTTTGGATCTGGGGATGTTACATGTTATGCCCGTGGAAAAACAGGGCACATGTCTTGGGAATGTCATGAAAAGAAAAATGCAAGAGTTGGAGAAGCTCACATTTCTAAGGCACAAAATAAGAATGTGGAGATAGATACAAAGGAAGAAGTAGCAGAAGAAGAAAGATCACTCATGAGGAGGAAATCTCTCGTAAATCTAGAGAAATAGGTACGAGAAAAATTCCAGAGGAACAGTTTGTTCATAACTACTTGCAATACTAGAGATAGGGTATGCAAGGTGATCATAGACAGTGGGAGAAATAATAACTTGGTATCCACGTAGATGGTGGAAAAGCTGAAGTTGGAGACAAATGCACATTCAAATCTGTACAAGGTGTCATGGTTTTAGAAAGAACAACAAGTCATGGTAAGAAAACAATGTAAAGTTGAGTTTAAAATAGGTGGTTATAGGAATACAATTTTATGTGATGTTATACCTATGGATGGTTGTCATGCTCTGTTGGGGACACTATGGAAATATGACAGGAATTTCATACATGATGGGAGGAAGAATACTTGTATCCTTGAGAAAAATGGGTGTAAGCATATGTTGTTGTCAATACAAGATAATGGAGTCAAAGAGGAATCTAGTCCTAGTATACTTCTCATTAGTCAGAAGGAACTCTTAAAATAAGTCAAGAAAGACCAAAAAATATAGTTTTTTGTTGTAGGTAAGCTGAGAGTCATTCTCACAATCACCTCTATGAATGATTTTTCTGTAAAATTTTAGGAGTTATTGGATGCGTTTGTTGACATTGTGGTGGATGAGTTACATCACACTTTATCACTCGTTAGGAGTATCAATCACCATATTGACCTTATTCTAGGAGAAAGTTTGCCAAACAAATAAACATACAGATTAACCCCTCAAGAGAATAAATAGGTCAAGGAGAAAGTCCAAGAGTTGTTGGATAAAGGTTTGATGAAGGAAAATTTGGGCCTGTGTATAGTACCAATTATCTTGAGTCTAAAGAAGGATGGAGGTTGGAGAATGTGCACAGATTCTAGAGCCATCAAAAAGATAACCAAAAAATATATATTTCCTTTACCTAGAATGGATGATTTAATGGATTTCTTGAGTGGATCTAGTTACTTTTCCAAAATAGAATTGAAGAGTGGTTATGATTAGATAAGGATGAGAGAGGGAGATGAATGCAAGACAACATTTAAAAGAAATGAAGGATTGTATGAGTGGCTTGATGAATGCTCCAAGTACATTCATGAGGTTGATGAATGAAGTGCTAAAATATTTTATTGGTAAGTTTATGATTGTTTATTTAGATGATATTCTAGTTTTTAGTAAGACTAAAGAGGAGCATTTAATACATTTGAAGATGGTGTTGAGAAGGTTACAACAGGAGAAGTTGTTGGTGAATTTGAATAAATGTCCTTTTATGAAAAAAAAACTTGTGTATTTGGGGTTTGTAATATCTTCAAATGAATTGAATATGGATCCAGAGAAGGTGAGAGAAATAAGATAATGGCCTTTTCAAGGAAGCGTGTTTGAAGTAAGGAGTTTTCATGGGTTGGTGATTTTTTACATGAAATTCATCATAAATTTTAGAAATATTTTTTCACCCATACTGGATACCATAAAGAAGGAACATGGATATTTTCATTGGATACAAGAAGCTGAGAAGAGATTTATAGTTGTTGAAATTAATTCAACTACAAGATACATTCTCGGGAGGATGGAAAAGAACCTAGCTATGAACTAGGCCCCCCAACACACTCCTATGGTTTCTTGGTATGCGACCAATAAGTGAGAGCCATGGAAAAATACCCTAGTGAGGGCCCCTGGTACATGACTAGGGTTCTTGGTCTTGGACCAATGAGTAAGTCCCTAGATGTGTCTAGGGCCCCCGGATGTGTTCCAGGGAATCCTTGCTCAGTGCTTGGATTGATCCATGTATATGTTCCTTGGTGGTTGATGTAAGTACCTAGATGTGTCTATGGCCCCTGGATGTGTTCCAGGGAATCCTTACCCAATTCTTGGATTGATCCTTGGATATGTTCCTTGGTGGTTGATGTAAGTCCCTAGATGTGTCTAGATCCCCTGGATGTGTTCCAGGTAATCCTTTCCCAATGCTTGGATTAATCCTTGGATATGCTCCTTGGTGGTTGATGTAAGTCCCTAGATGAGTCTAGGTCCCCTGGATGTGTTCCAGGGAACCCTTTATTAATGCATGGGTTGATCCTTGGTCTTGTAACTAGATGGATAAGACCCTAGATGTGTCTAGGGCCCTAGATGTGTTCTAGGGAAACCTGGTCTTTGACTAGGTAGATCTTGGTGAAATACCAAGATGTTTTTATGTGTGATCCTCTTCCTCTCTCTCGGGATGGTCCATGAGACCTAGGAGTGCCTATGAACATGGACATGACCACATTGTTGGTGTACTCTCTTATGCAAGGACGATAAAGATTATTGGTCATTATGAGACTCATGTGGACATGTTTTTCCATTATGGACCCCCCTTGTTGTTTTTCTTTCCCTCTTGTTTTATGTAATTGGGGTTTTACTTTATGTGATTGGGGTTTTATTTTATGTGATTGGGGTTTTATATGTAATTAGGGTTTTTATAATTTATATTAATATTAATTAGATATCAATATTTAATTCTAATTCGAATTACCCTAAACCTTCTCCCTAACTATAAATAAAACCCTAGCCTATTGCATTTATACCTACACTCACATTTAATCCTCTCTCTCTCCTTGATGCCTCTACATCAATGAGTATCTTCTTTTGTGGTTCGGCCTCTCTTTGGGTTTCAACTTTCAAGTCTGATTTTTTGTTTGGCCTTGGTATTGGATAGATGACACATCTTGGAGTCTGCTAGTGTTTAGGGTGCATGTGGCCCCTCTTTCTTCATCTTCTGAACCTGTCCTTGAGAGCTACAACAACTACGACACCCCTCTTGTGACTACCAGATCTGATTTGAAGCGCTACGACTACCTTATCGTGACTTCTAGTATTTTGTTGAGCAGTGTTGCCTCTCGTCCTAGCTGCCACGAGTTGAGATAAGCTCCCTATGGGGATTTCCTTATTTTCGAGATCTGTGTGGAGGGTTTTCTTGTGGATAATATCTGTTATAGTCTTGTTGTCCATAATTTCTATGTTGAGGGTTTGTTTTTTTACTTGTGGAGAATCTTTGTTATAGTCTTGCTATCCATAATTTCTTTGTTGAGTGTTTGTTGTTTGGCTTGTGGAGAGTATGCTAACTTGTTGTCCAGTTTCATTCCTTTGTTATCTCTCTATTTTGTAGAGGGTTCTCTCAGCTGGGGGTAATACTGTTTTCTACTTGGAAGTCTTTGGTATTGTTTGTTGGTTATTTTGGGGGTCTATATATTTGGAAGAACTGTACCATAGTCCACATTGTCAGAGATCAAACCCTAGAGGTTTGATCTATGAACCTAAACTAATGTATGAGATTTTTTTGGAGGTATACATCCATACATGTGACATGTACATCTTACATTGATCAAGAGGTAATCTAAAAGGTTTATTTTATACTCACAATTCTTTTTTTTATTCATACTTGTTTATATCTCTTCATCTATATGTTGATCTAGTGAACCAAAAAAAATTAAAGCATTTTGTTTTTCAATTTTCCCTAATTCTAACATAGTATCAAAGCTTAGGGAGTGAAAGGAGCTCTAGAGTTGCATAATTGAGCCTGTGTAGATCCTCTTCTTAGGGTTTGTATATCAGCATTATTTAAAACCAAATCACAAGATGCTCTGTTCTCCTTGACTTTCTGTGTATTTTGGAGCAGAGATAGAGTGCTTGTTTGATGACACTTTTAAGGGCACCTAGTTCCAATTTTTGAATTTTCTTTCTAAAGGTTGTTTCTTATTTTTTTAATTTACTACTTGACCCAACTTTCTATGCTTAGTGGTGGACACATGGAGTACCAGAGATCATTCCATGTTGCATCATTGTCTCCCATCCAATGTGAAACATGGGCCCCTGATCCAAGAAAGGTAGAACAGGTTAGTAAATCGCCTCTTCTTTAATATCGTTTTCATGTTGTGTTTGTCATGATAGCCCATATATATTATGAGAATTGCATTCCATGATATATTCATAGTAAATAGCTCTAGAAACCATGGTTTTGTTACCCAGTGGTCTGTGTATTCCAGAAGTATTGATTTTGTAAGGGGATTCATCCCATTTTCTGGTGTTGGCGGTGCCTCAAACTAAGCAACAATCTGTGTGTGTATTTACTTTGACTATAATTATATTGTCCTCTTTGTTGAACATGTTGTGGATTATGCATTAATGCACAAGTCTTAGAGAGGTCTTCTATTTTTGAGAAGCACCCCTCATGTAGTGGAATCTTAGTTGAAGTTTATGAATCTACAGTAGATGGACATATGATAAGGTGCATCAATCCTTACAACTAGTAATAGACCTATAAATCTTTGTCTGACATGAAAAATCTATAGCTACAGTACCATCTGACTATTTTTGCTTGAAATAGGTTTGACTAGAGACTACAAGGGAAAATTCACCAAGTTGGTCTATCCATAACATCTCAAATTTAATTTATTTTCAAAATAATAGAGGCATCACTCAAAGCCTCATATAGAATGGGCCCTTCCTCTCAAGGGTTTGATCAAGATAAATTCTGAGGTGCCTCTAAGGGTAATCATTGCAATGCAAGGATTGGGGAGTTTGAAGAATTTTGTTGATGATTTTTTAAGGATTAATGATGGGATGCCATATTCACCTTGCAGATTTTATAACATCCTTATCCACCAATGGATAGAGAAAGCATGTAGTGGAAGATTTCATCCTTATGATCATGATTACCACTTACATGAATTTATTTTTTACTTTATGATTGTTGTCCTCCCTCACTTTCCTTAAATAAAGGAAGGATAAGTCTTTTCTTAATTCATATTGAACACATGCTTGAGTTAAGAGAGGTAGAGCTTACTTGCCTATTTCATTATACTTTACCTTCTTTATCTTGAGTGGTAGGGTTCATGATAAGATTCAAGAAGAAGAGATGGGATTTGTGGCATATGGTTACCCTGGTACTATTTGGACTATTTGAAGTGGAGGGGATAGTGAATGATTATCTTATTTATTCTCTTGTACACCTGTGGGATGCAAGTTTGGGTGCCAAAGTAAACTTGTTTGGATTATTGGTGAAGTGACCAATGCTAGTTGAGAGAGATTTCTTTTTAGGAGAATCTGGAGGTTAGTGCTCTTTATTTTTGATGGATCCTTCATTTTCTGTTGCAGATTCCTTGAGATCATGTTCAAGTTTCCATTTTCAAATCCATTGGAACTCAAAGAGGGATTCTCGGTATTTTTCAATCTGAACGTACATGGGCACACTTAAATTACATTACATAGCCACAATTACCCATATGCATTTTATCCTACTTGGGCTCTCCCATGTCAACTTCGACAGAACTTGCTACGATAAATTATTGGTTACATTACAGATATTTTTTGCCTTCAAAAGATCCAATTTGATCAATTTAAGAATTCGTAAGTAACTCTGATAAGTAACTGAACCCCTATAAAAGGGGGTCTTGCATAGACATCAGTCTAGTAGGATAGTTACTTGAACTAACAGATACTGCATACACAAAAAATGCTGCAGATAGCTATATTTGGTAGAAGGCTGCAAAGTACAAGTGTGTCTTTAGCCCAAACAAGTTCAAGATTTTCATATTAAACTTGGTACTGGCACCAAGTATTTCTTGAAGAGATACGACATCAGTCAAAGCATCTTGTAGGTTTAGAGGGAGAAGTCCTTGTATATGAGTTAGGCCATGAAATGCAACATATGGCAGTATTGAGGTTATATTTGTGACCCATGAATTCTCTCAGAAAGGATGGATTGACTATGATGAGATCCTTACTCCTATTTCTAGATTACTTCCATCAGGATCATTATCTCTCTTGTCATAGTTTTTTATTGGAAACCTCACCAGATAGATGTTAAGACTAATTTTTATTAACGGTGAAGTTGAGTAAGAGGTTATATCGAACAACCTGAGGGGTTCATAATCCATGGGAAAGAATCCCATAAATTGAACCAAGCTTCGAGATCTTGGTATGGAAGAATTGACAGTTTCTCTAAGTCTTGGGTTCACCAAGAGTATTGCAAATCCAAATATTTATATAAATATTGTACAGAATCATCCTTCTATCTTAGGATGATTTGTTCCTTACAAGAGAGGAAAATTTGATAGCTCAGACTAAGAGGTATATTTCATCAGAATTTGAAATGAAAGACTTCGGGCTTTTGCATTATTTTCTAAGCTTAGAGGTGTGGTAGAAACCAAGTGAGATATTTCTCTCACAAGAGAAAGTATGCAGTTGATATGCTCCGTAGACTTGGCATGTTGGATTGTAAGTTCATATCCACACCGATGATTTCTATCCTGAAGAAGTTACAAGACCAAGAAACAAGTTCAGATCCAGAACACATCACCATATATTGGTAGATCATTGGGTCCTTGATGTATCTTATACATACCAGACCAGATATTTATCATGAAGTGAATCACCTCAACCAGTTCATGTGTGAACCGAAGAATATTCATATTTTTGTTGTTAAACATATTTTGAGATATGTTCAGGGGACTATAGCCTATGGTATTAGATACACTTCCAGTGGAGATGTAATGCTTCATGGATATATAGATTCAGATTAGATGGGAAGTACAGTGGACCAGAAGTGTACTTTCAGATATTGTTTCAGTTTGGGTTCAACTATGATCTCTTGGTCCAGTAGGAAACATGTCTCCATAGCCCAGATCACTGAAGAGGAAGATTACATTGTTGCAAGTGTTTCCAGTAGAGAAGTGGCATGGCTCAAAAAGATACTTTCGGATTTCTTCAGTGCCGAGTTGGAACCAACGATAATCCATTGTGATAACCAGAGTTGTGTAAATATCTACGTGATTCCTGTGTTTTCATGACACAAAGAAACATATTGAGATGAGATATCACTATGTTTGGGACATAGTGTAGAAGAAAATTCTTAGTATTCATTATGTTCCGACGACGGAAAAAACCACAGATATTTTAACCAAGCCTTTGTCATTGACAAAGTATGTGTACTTTTGAGACAAGATAGGTGTTTCTAAGAATGCCTCTCTTGTTGAGAGGGAGTGTTGAAATTAATGTAGCTACAAGATCCTTTCTCCGGAGGATGAAAACGACCCTAGTTATGGACTAGGGCCCCCAACACACTCTTGGCGTTCCTTGGTATGAGACCAAGTAGTGAGATCCATGGAAAAATACCCTAGTTAGGGCCCCCAACATATGACTGGGGTTCTTGGTCTTGGACCAAGCAGTAAGTCCCTAGATATGTCTAGGGCCCTTGAATGTGTTCCAGGGAATCCTTTCCCGGTGTTTGGATTGATCCTTGGATATGTTCCTTGGTGGTTGATGTAAGTCCTTAGATGTGTCTAGGGCCCCTGGATGTGTTCCAAGGAATCCTTTCCCAGTGATTGGATTGATCCTTGGATATGTTCCTTGGTGGTTGATGTAAGTCCTTAGATTTGTCTAGGGTCCCTGGATGTGTTCTAGGAAATTCTTTCCTAGTGCTTGGATTGATCCTTGGATATGCTCCTTAGTGGTTGATGTAAGTCCCTAGATGAGTCTAGGGCCCCTAGATGTGTCCAAGGAACCCTTTCTTAATGCATGGGTTGATCCTTGGTCTTGTACCTTGGTGGATAATACCCTAGATGTGTCTAGGGCCCCCAGATGTGTTCTGGGGCAACTTGGACGTTGACCAGGTAGATCTTGGTGAAATACCAAGATGTGTTGATGTGTGATCCTTTTCCTCTCTTCCGAGATGGTCCACGAGACCTAGGAGTGCCTATGAATATGGACATGACTACATTTTTTATGTACCCTCTTATGCAGTGATGATAAAGTGTATAGGTCATTGTGAGACTCATGTGGACATGTTTTGCCACTATGGACCCCCCTTGAATTTATCCTAACAGGTACCCCCTTCTTGTTTTTCTTTCCCTCTTGTTTTATGTAATTAGGGTTTTTACTTTAAGTGATTGGGGTTTTATATGTAATTAGGGTTCTTATAATTTATATTAATATTAATTGACATATTAATTAATATTTATTTTAATTAAATGCCAATATTTAATTATAATTATAATTACCCTAACCCTTCTCCCTAACTATAAATAAGACCCTACCCTATTTAATTTCTACCTACACTCACATTTAATCCTTTCTCTCTCCTTGTTGTGGCTACCTCAGTGATTAGCTTCTTGTGTGGTGCGACCTCTCTTTTGGTTTTAGTTTTCAGATCTGATTTTTTGTTTGGCCTTGGTATTGGCTGGGTGCTACCTCTTAGATTCTGTTGGTGTTTAGGGTGCATATGCCCCCTCTTTCTTCAGCTATCAGACCTGTCCTTGAGAGCTACAATAGTTTTGAAACCCCTCCTACGACTTCGAGATCTGATTTGAAGAGATGCAATTACCTTATCGTGATTGCCAGTCTTGTGTTGAGCAATGCAGCCTCCCCTCGTAGTTGTTGCGGTTTGAGATAAGATCCATGTGGGGATTTCCTTGTTGTCAAGATCTGTGTGGAGGGTTTTCTTGTGGAGAATATTTGTTACAGTCTTTTTGTCGAGAATTTTTGTGTTGAGGGTTTGTTGTTTTTATTGTGGAGAATCTTTGTTACAATCTCATTGTCCATAATTTTCGTGTTCAAGGTTTGTTGTTTGGATTGTGGAGAGTGTGCTAACTTGTTGTCTAGTTTCAATCCTATGCTATCTCTATGTTTTGTAGAGGTTTCTCTCTGTTGGGGGTAATATTGGTTTCTACTTGGAAGTCTGTGGTATTTTTTGTTGGTTCTTTTCGGGGTATATATCTTTGGTAGAACTATCCCATAGTCCACATTGATAGAGATCAAACCCTAGAGGTTTGATCCATGAACCTAGACTAATGTCTGAGCATTTTTTAGAGGTATACATCCACACATGTGACATGTGCATCTTACATTGATCAAGAGGTAAGCTAAAAGGTTTATTTTATACTCATAATTCTTGTTTGTATTCGGATCTGTTTATATCTGTTCATCTATATACTGATCTAGTAAACATAAAAATTTTAAAGCATTTTGTTTTTCAATTTTTCCTAATTATAACAAGAGTGTTGAAATAAAAGATAACAAAACAACCTAGTTTAGTTCTGCCAAATTTTAAGAAGACTTTTCAGGTCAAATGTGATGCAAGTGGAGTGGTCATTAGCGCAGTTTTAAGTCAAGATGTGATCCAGATTTTATGAGTAGAACGAAATGAGTACAAATTATTAACAGGTTCTTAACACAAAATAATAGAGATACAATAAAACTGGTTTTCTATTCCATCACGAAATAAGCTGAAACTGTAAAATGCAACATAAACAAGCTTGCTGGAATGGTGGCGGCTTATCTCTGAAAAGAGATGTGACGACAGCATGCATTCACAAGAAGATGGTTACAATGAGGCTCTGAAGGCCTTTTTACAATAAAAAAGAATGCAAAAAACCCTAGACATCCAAAAACCTAACCCTAGGAGATGAAGTGCCAAAAGTCATGTGGGCCCCATTTGGGTAAGTGAGTACATCAACTTCCCGGGGTCGTAACTTTAGCATACGATCTCTGTTTTAGGCGTGTGATAGCTCGGTTGAAAGGTATTGTCGAGTAGATTCATTTTGGGGGATACATTATTCCTTTAGCTATCATTGAGAACCTAGATTTCTAAAAACCTTCATTTGCGCCCTCAAAATGGCACTGGAAGTTAAAAACTACTAAAACTACTAAATTGAAAAAATTGCCAGAAAACTGTTTTGAGCCAATCAGAAAAGGTGGGTGGCCACCGATATCCACCTGGATCAATCCTCCCTCCTTAGGAAGAAATTGTCTCCATTTCGTTGAGTTCCTGGGACAGAGGGAAAAGTGTTTGCTGAATCTACATCTTGGTGAGCTACTTGCCTTGCTGGAGACGTCGCACTGCTCGGTTTGTGGAAGTTTGTCATGAGCTTGTTGAGGTTGAGGCCATTCAACAAGTTGGGATACATGAGAGGACGATGTGCATAATGAGTCTTTGCACTTTTCTGCAACCTTTTTGACTTTCTTTTGTTTGATAGAACATGCTTGGGGCGAGGGTATAGTGGTTGCAGTGTCCTTCTACTCTCCTTTTGAACAGATTGTGATGAAGCTAAATTTTGTAGTATGAGATACTACCTTGCGGAACTTTTTAGGTGTAATAGTAGTTGGAACTACCTATGGTATTTTATAGAGATGACCCCCTAGAGAAACAATGACACTGCGGGGTCGAGACTCATAAACAACATGGCGCTTCTACATATATGGTTGGCCCAAGAGAACATCACAGACATCCAGTGGGGCAACATCACATAATACCTCATCCTTGAAGGGTTGGATGCCATATCACAATCGACATTGTTTTCTGACACGGATATCTCATCCTTGGCAAAACCACCCGATGTTGTATGGCTATGGGTGTGGTGTTGTCGACAATCCCAATTGTTTGACGACCTCTGCTGAGATGAGGTTCTTCTGGCTTCCACTATCAACAATAAAATGCAGCGGGGTCCCCTTCACCAACATCTGTGAATGAAAAAGGTGCTCCCCCTCTTCAGGATCTGTTGGCTCTTCTGGTTGAATTTTTGTGGTTGCGACAATAGTAGTGGGGTCCACATCAATGATCTGTCCTTTACCATTATTTTCAGAATCATATTTAGAATTAGAATTCAGCTCTTTGTCTTTGATCTTGGCCACCAATGACTATTTTGAGTGACATTCATCGATGTTGTTCCAGGGGCTTTTGTGGAAATCACACCATTTTCTGGTGTCCTTCTTTGTCTTCCCGTGACCCTTCTTTCCCTATGTCTTGGACTAGTTTTCGGGAGACTATTTGTTAGGGCCATCTTTGTCATACTTTGGTTGTTGCAGATTTGCAGACCTAAACTCCCATTTTTTCTGGTGCTTAAATTTCTGCTCGATTTTAACAACATATCGATAAGCAACATCGAGTGATGAGATGTCTAGAAAATCCATTTCGGTATGGATGTATCTGTGTAGGGCCCCATGGTATTTCATAACCAAATGTTGCTGGGAGTCTTTGATACCCATCTTTTTACGCAAGGTATAGAAGGTATTGTTGACCTCTGGAACTGCTTGGCCCCTCTCTTGCCGCAGTGTGGTCCATCTCATGTACTGGTCCTCATAGTTGCCAACAGGGTAATACTGTTCCTTTACCACATCCACAAAAAAATCCCAAGTGGGATTGTCCCTGTATATTCTAGACTCCTCTGTGGAACTTTGCTCCCAGTAAGTTTACCACCAATTTTTGACATGAGGGAGACCTTTAAGGAGTGCGAAGGTGATCTTTTCTTTGTCAGAAAAATTGTGAACAGAGAAATAACCTTCTAGTAGAGCTAACCATTTTTTTAGGGCTTCTACATCTATCTATCCTTGAAATATAGGAATATAAAAATTAAAACGTACCTTGAAAGGTGAGGTGCCTCCAAAGTGGCCGCTTGATGAAGATGCGCCTGTTGCTATCGACAGGCATTGATGGATGTGGGAAAAATTCTCCATCATTTCGTCCCTCTGTCGCATGAGAGCTTGCTCAAGCAACAGATTGATAGGATCGTATACTCCATCGTTTTTTTTTTATTCCACCATTGAGGGTTTCTTGGGTGTGCGAGAGAGAATGTCTTCAAGAGAGACAAGCTCGAGATCCAACTTGCTATACTCGGACCTCGTCGGGGACATGCACTAAAAAAATAATCAAGAGCAGCCTGCTATGATACCACTGATACAGATTTTATGAGCAGAACGAAATGAATACATATTATTAACAGGTTCTTAACACAAAATAACAGAGATACAGTAAAACTAGTTTTCTATTCAATAACGAAATAAGATGAAACTATAAAATGTAGCGGAAACAAGCTTGCTGGAATGGTGGCGGCTTATCTCTGAGAAGAGATGTGAAGGCAGTGTGCATTCGCAAGAAGATGGTTACAATGAGGCTTTGAAGGCCTTTTTACAATAAACAGGAATGCTAAAAACCCTAGACATCCAAAAACCTAACCATAGGAGATGAAGCGCCAAAAGTCATGTGGGCCTCGTTTGGGTAAGTGAGTACATCAACTTCCCGTGGTCGTAACTTTTGCATACGGTCTCCGTTTTAGGCGTGTGATGGCTCGATGGAAAGTTATTGTCGATGATATTTATTTTTGGGGACAAATTATTCCTTCGGCCATCATTGAGAACCTCTATTTCGAAAAACCTTCATTTGGGCCCTCAAAATGGCCCCAGAAGTTAAAAACTGCTAAAAATAGTAAATTGCCAAAATTGCCAGAAAACTGTTTTGAGCTAGTTGGAAAAGGTAGGTGGCCACTGATATCCACCTAGATCAATCCTCCCTCCTTAGTAATCAATGGTCTACATTGCGTTGATTTTCTGGGGGAGAGGCAAAAGCATTTGCTGAATCTGCATCTTGGTGAGATGCTTGCCTTGCTGGAGACGTCGCCCTGCTTGGTTTGTGAAAGTTTGTCACGAACCTGTTGAGGCTGAGACCATTCAAAAAGTTGGGATACATGAGAGTTGGATGTGTAGAAGGAATCTTTGCGCTTTTCTGCAACCTTGTCGACTTGCTTCTGTTTTATAGAAGGTGCTTGGGGCGAGACTGTAGTGGTTGCAGTGTCCTTCTGTTCTCCTTTTGAACAGATTGTGAAGAAGCTGAATTTTGCAGTATGAGATACTACCTTGCGGCACTTTTTAGGTGGAACAATAGTTGGAACTACCTATGGTATTCTATAGAGATGACCCCCTAGAGGAACAATGACACTGCGGGGTCGAGACTCACAAACAACATGGCGCTTCCACATATATGTTTGGCCTAAGAGAACATCACAGACATCCAGTGGGGCAACATCAAATAATGCCTCATCCTTGAAGGGTTGGATGCTGTATGACAATCGAAGTTGTTGGCTGACATGGAAATCTCATCCTTGGCAAAGCCACCCAATGTTGTATAGTTGTGGGTGTGGTGTTGTCGACAATCCCAATTGTATGACGACCTCTGTTGAGATGAGGTTCTTTTGGCTTCCGCTATCAACAATAAAATGCAGCGAGGTCCCCTTCACCCACATCTATGAATGAAAAAGGTGCTCCCCCTCTTCAAGATCTGTTGGTTCTTCTGGTTGAATTGTTGCAGTTACGGCAATAGCAGTGGGGTCCACCTCAATGATCTGTCCTTTACCATTATTTCAGAATCAGATTCTGAATTAGGGTTCAGCTCTTTGTCTTTGATCTCAGAAACCAATGACTATTTTGAGTGACATTCATCGGTGTTGTGCTAGGGGCTTTTGTGGAAATCAAACCATTTTTCGGTGTCCTTCTTTGTCTTCCCGTGACCCTTCTTTTCATGTGTCTTGGACTAGTTTTTGAGAGACTGTTTGTTAGGGCCGTCTTTGTCATACTTTGGTTGTTGCAGATTTGCAGAACTAAAATCTCGTTTTTTCTGGTGCTTAAATTTCTGCTTGATTTTAACAACATATTGATAAGCAGCACCGAGTGATGAGATGTCCAGAAAATACATTTAGGTTTGGATGTATCTGTGTAGGGCCCCACGGTATTTCAGAACCAAATGTCACTTGGAGTCTTTGATACCCATCTTGGTGTGCAAGGTATGGAAGGTATTGGTGAACT
>ML783289.1:420251-431221 GCA_009831015.1 Picea engelmannii
TAAGCAGGCAGATTTGCATATACAGGAGGAAGAAGACTGTCAGTCTGTTTCATAATCTAAGCAAGGATATAACAATTATGGATCAGATCTGGAACAAGAACCAAGAAGTAGTCATTATGACCTAGATCTTGTTTCTCCTTTATTTGAATATCATCTTTATGGGGTAAAAGATGTAGCTGCAGAAGATCTAGAGTGGTTTTCCAATGAGGGGGAGGGACATTCTTTTGTGAGTAGAGAGTTTTTTGCAGAAGAGCATCCTGGTCTTCTGAAGCGGCCAAGATTTTGTCATATTCCCCATGATCCTGTGGCCATATACATGGAGTCCTACATTTCAGATTTCTTGAAATGTTCTAATAACATTAGTCCACCAATACTCACAAGTGAGTATTGTGTTATGAAATATTTCCAAGACCACATTATAGAGCCTGTTCCTTTAATAATTAAGGAAAGGCCATGGGTGGAAATCAGCTCTACTAGGCTGGTAGAAAGCACAAAGTAGCATAAAGAGGAAGGTATTAGTAGACAACTCATCTCCTATCCAGATCCTGTTTGTGGGCAGGTGTCATCTGGCATTGGCCAGCCTGCATCTGTCCTGCACCCACTTGTACACTCTGAAGACATCATGCCACAGGTGAACAATCACGAAGGACAAGAGATGTTTTTTGACCAACTAAACTCCCCTGGATTTAGATATTGTGACCCTATGGGGTCTTATATGGAGTTTTTCTTTCCAAAGGCTTTGGAGCCTATAAATTTATTTCCCTTCTCAGGATTTGGGGGTATGGACAACATGGTTAACCTCATCTTCATCTGGCTATCGTACCTCCCTAGAATTTTATGGAGCATCTGCGGTAAAGAGAAGGGATGAATCACCAAGCAGTATGGGTGGCTATGGTGGAAATTTGCTTTTACCTAGCTCATGTATATACAATTTTAGTAGATTAGGCCCTGTACATAAATAAGCTCTTTTGAGCAGGTGCGTTTATTTATTTTATTTTCCTTTCAGCATATATTTTATTTTCCACATCTACCATAGGGGTCCTTCTTGCAGTAGTCCAATGAAGCAACATCCAATGAAGGTTCGCCACGTTGTCCGAGTATAGAGTTGACCACGACTGTTCCTGATCCCAAGAAAGAAGTTATTGAAGTTGTTGGAGGTGGTTAGACATCGTCTCCACCATAAATGGAAAGTCCTACAAAGGACTAAAAGCATGTCGATTCATCTGCAGGATAGTCAGGAGCCCAATTGCATCTGTCATAAGTGCATGATCATCCAGAGTATGCATGCGCAGACTACCAGAAGACATGTAGACACAATGTTTTTATTGCAATGTCTCGTTATCGCTTCTGTGGTTTTTGTTTTGAGTATATGTAGGCGTTTTCGCCATTTTTGTAATCTATTGATGGTTGAGCTAGGCTCCTGATTGTAAATTTTTAGTGAAGCACTGGTTGCTCTAGTTATGTATTGACACTTGAGACTTCTTGCCTTATGAATGTCAGCTTCTTTCCATCCCTTTGTTTACACTATGTTAGAACAGCTCGGAACTGGAGGATCCAGTCGAGTTGCGCTATTATAGGATGATATATGTTGGATCACTGTAATAGTTGCGTTGTTTCTAATCAGTTCTTGTGTTTTCTCAACGCTGAATGATTTGGAATTGGACTATCCAGTCAAATCACCCCTTCAGTTCCCCAAAACTATGAAACACGTGGATCTTGTATTCTGAGTTTTTCTTCCTCAAGCTGCTGAAAGGTCTGATGCCTGAGGCAGTCTTGCTCAATCCTCTCATTAAGTCTTCCATCTTCTCATTTTACAATCAACTCACTGATGGAAGTTAGATCAAGACCTCCTTTGTTCTTTACATACCAGGCCTGGTCCCTGAGTTAGAGTGATACCTTCCTGGGTCTCTACCCATTCGATCACCCAATAAAATTTATCGTGACATAAACTGATGGGCGTCGGGCTCTTCTCCTGCTGCAATCCAGGAGTGACTTCCGATGCCAACACATGGTATGGTATAGGTGTTGATGTACATTGTCGATGGTTGATTTATGGTATTGTACAAGATTGATACTTGGTATGGTGTTGTTGTACATGGTTGATGGTTGAGGCATGTGGTATAGGTTATGGTGCATGGTTGATGGATGGTTTGGTATAGGTGTTGGTGAATGGTTGATGTGCTTGGTGTGGTATAGGTTGTGGTACATAGATGATGTTTGGTATGGTATAGGTTGATGGTTTGGTACATGATTTGGTACATGGTTGAGACATATATCTTGTTATGGTATGTTGGTGATCTTGGTACATGCTTGGTAGAGGCATGTGTTGGTGATGTTGGAAATCTAGTTTAGAGGTTTCCTTGGTATATGATCCATGTGAGAGGATCTGGTTGAGTATCAGTGAAAATGATAGGTTGGATAGGTTGATGTGATAGATTGACAGTGAAAAGTTGGATATAGTGATAGGTTGGCAGTGACAAGTTGGATACAATAATAGGTTGACAAGTTATAGGTTGATGTGACATTGGCAGTGATAGTTACAGTGACAGTGATTTTCGTAGTTAAAATTGGTCTACATTTATATTTAAGGGTGGAGGGATGTGGCAAGGAAAATGGGTTTTATTCTCCTTCCAATTTGTGTAGGATAACTCAGAGAGTTGGAGCCTAAAAATCATAGGGTTGTATCATCCTTCTATTTGGAGCCAAAGAATTGAGGGATTTGTAGCTTCATTCAGGTTGGATCTTGTAAATTAGGCACTTGGTGCCTCCTTCCAGTTGGTGCTGGAGAATTGAGAATTTGGTGCTTCCAATGAATTTATTCTTTTGATATATAAGAAATCATTTTTTGGTTTTCTCCCATTTGGGTTTCCACGTAAATTATGGTGTATTGTGTATTTGATGTCATGTTATTTATGTGATGTTTCTTATGTTTATATTCTCATGATATACTGATGATACATTGATGATATACCGTTAATAAAGCTAAATTTTATATATTGTGGTTAAAATTGGTAAAAGTGTTGATACTGATTCAACCCCCCCTCTTAGTATTCCAACAAATATTCCAACAACTGGTATTATATTATATTTATTTACAATTAAAAAAATATATATTTCACATTTAAATTTCTTATCGATATCCACATTTATGTATACATTATGCATTAAATAAACTAAGGATTATAGTGAGGATTCTACAATTATTCCCCTTGGCCAGTTTCATACCTAGGTTGTTTCCAGTGCACTCTGCATATACTTTGTAAAACACCTCTAAAGTTTGTATGATCCATAGATTAACAACTAAAGTAACAAGTTAAGGAGGAAGTAGCATTATTGTTTTTATTCCAAGGCCCACCACCTTTTGGTGTCGTTGATGGAGAGGTGCTAAAATATTTCACATCATTTCATTTTATTTTATTTTCAGTGACTTGGAGGATAGGAATGGTAAGACCCAAGGCTAACCTTACTATAAAATTTTGGTGGCATAAAATACAAAGTGCATTCAGTTAGAGTGAGTATTTACAAATCCTTGTCATGTTCTTTACATGTTAGAATTATATGAAAAAGAAAAAAATAGCTTCATTTCCTTTATGTTCATGAATGAATCGACTTAGAGAAAAGAAAATAAATTTTTTATCCAATACCCCCACCTCAAAAATAGCTCCAAGTAATCTAGAAGTTGGTTGTGAGACACTTGAAAGTTTCTTGGAAAGAAAAGTAAGATAATTTCTAAATATCTCAAATGAAGGTCAACCTCCATCCCCTCATACCATGTCTAGTGAAAAATAGATGATATAATTTTTTGAGTTTCCTATATGGGAAACCAATGGATAAACTAAAATGAAAAATATTGATCCTTATACCTTACCTCATTTCCATGGTCTTGTTTCATAATATATTGGCACCTTCTTGTTTAAGTTTGTGGTTATCTGCAGTACTTATGATTATACTACATATGAACAAAATCTAAAACTCTTTCCATCTACTTTGAAGGATTCAACTCTAAGATGGTTCATGATCCTAGAAGGAAACAACATCACAAGTTGGGATCAAATGAACAACACCTTCAATGAAAAGAACAGGGACTATTACAGAGCAAGGGATACAATATATGATATATTCAAAATGACTCAAGGACTTGATGAATATTTTATTGAAAGATTGGTTGTCATTGATGTCAAGCCTTGAAGAAGTCAGATAGAAAAGTCTGGTAGCCCCAAAGGCATGGTTATGGGACCCAACATTGGTTGAGGAATATGGTCATAGAGGATGGTGTAAATGCATGTAACTCACTCATGAATGGACAATCCTCATGATTATGTTTCTAGTGATAGGTGGTATGCCATGTAGTTCGTCACAGTTGAGGAGTTATGGCCTTGTGAAGTTATAATCCTCGAAGAATGGTCAAGAAGCCCCTAGTTCATTACAAGTCCTTAATGAAATGGTAAAGTAGTTGTAACAAGAAAGTATAGAAGCCCCTAAGTTTATGTAGAGAGGTTACTTATAAAAAGTATAAATACACCTCAAGGAGTCATTCACAAGAACATTTGCTCACTCATTCTATTGAACATCGTCTAGTGAACTAGTGGTCTATTTGTCAAGTTAGAACGTAGAAATATGAGGTAGCGACAAGAAAGGAGTGTGAGAGATTTTGGTTTACAGAGGAAAGAAAATTATAATGAGAAAACCCTATTTTGGCAGGTCTTTGTGGGTTATACCATTAGTGTCTCGTGAGGCACCCCCATGGATTGTTAAGGGATCATCATGTGATGCCCCACCTAACAGGATGTTACAGTCCCACGAGGAAAAGTCAATTTTGGGGTTTATGATGATACCGGGTCCCAGAAGTCAGAAGTGAGATTACAGGTCAGATCTACTGTGCATTAGGTTAGCTACATAGGTATTGGTATGCTTATGTACTTGTTGTGAAGGTTATATATGGTTATCGTATGATACATGCTTGAGGTATGCTTGGTTTGGCACATGATTGAGGTACATATTGGATACATGGTTGATAGAATTATATTCTTGTATCTAGTTATGGTATGATTGTTATGGTTCCACTTTGAGATGTGAATGTATGGTTGAGGTATACACTTGATGTATGGTGGTATATGGATGAGGAATATTTTTGGGTTCTTTGAGGCACTTCATTGATGATATGGTAAATATATATACATGATTGATATGGTATATGGTACTAGTTTTATATGATGTTATGTTATCTACAATTGGCATATCTTATGGTACATGATTTATGCATGTTATACTCCATTTTTTGGTACACAATTGATGCATGGTATGGTAAAAGTTTTTGTATAGTAGGTTGATGATACAGTGATAGCTATAGGTTGATGGTACAATGATAATGAGAGGTCATATATAGTGACATGTTGATAGGCTATAGGTTGATGTGACAGAGGTAGTGATAGAGATAGTGACAGTGACAGAGGTAGTGACACTGAAAGTGGTAGTGACAATTGGTCTACATTTATATTTTAGGGTGGTAGGACAGGGAAAGGAGAGGGGTTTTTAGCCTCCTTTTAGCTTGTGCAGAAGAACACAGGGAGTTGGAGCTTCCTCCAGGTTGGAGCCGTAGAATTCAGGGAGTTGTAGCTTCCTTTAGGTTGGAATCTGTAAATAGGGGGTCATAGCCTCCTTCTAGTTGTAGCTAGAGAATTTGGAATTTGGTGCTTCCAATGAATGCAATATTTGATATATAAGAAATCATTATGTGGCTTACTTCCATTTGGGTTTCCACGTAATTTTTGGTGTACTATGTATTTGATGTGATGCTTATGTTTATGTTCTCATGATACATTGTTGATATAATGTTGATTGATACATTGATGATATATTGTTGATTAAGTTGAAGTTTATATACTGTGGTTAAAAGTGATATAAGTACTAATATTGATTCATCCCCCCCTCTCAGTATTCCAACAATTGGTATCATAGTAGGTCCTTCAAGAGACAATCTAACCACTAGAAGGACATCATGGAATATGCTAATATTGGAGTACCATAGTTTGACGACTAGAACTATTCATTTTGGAGCAGAAGGATGAAAAAATATGTGAAGGAATAGGGATTTTATGTCTGGAGATTAGTAGTTGATTAATACAATGCACCATCCACTCCACTAACAGAAAAGGATGGAAATAAAATTGAAGAGAACAATTCAAGGGACAAAAATTCCACTCTGAATGGTCTAACTAAATCAGTATATGTCAAAGTTATACATTGTGATTCCACAAAGGAATTCTGAGAAAATCTTCAGAATATCTACGAAGATGATGCAAAAGTTAAGGGAGAAAAACTTTAAACCTTAAGAGCCAAGTTTGAACAATTGAAGACAAAGGAAGATGAAGACATTGTCTCCTAATTTCTATGATTTGATGAGATATCCAATGCTATTAAAGGTTTGTGAGAATAATTGAAGGAACCAATCATTGTTCAAAAAGTGTTGAGGTCTCTATCCATGAGATATGACCCAAAGATTTCAACCCTGAAAGAAATAGCATATTTAGATACATTAAGCATGGACAAGCTACATGGGATACTCACACCCTACGAAATGAGGATAGAGAAAGACAACTCAGTCATAAAGGAAGAAACATTCAAGGCATCCAAGAAGTCAAAGAGGAAAAACAAGTTAAATTCAAAGTTAGATTGCAGCTACAACGATGAATCAGAGGAAGATGAAGAAATGACAAAATTCGTAAGGAAGTTGAAACGAGGAACCAAAAGTACAAAGGTATGCTTCCATTGAAATGTTTTAATTGTGGTGGCATTGGTCATTTTTCTTCTAAATGTCTTTATGCTAAGACAAACAATAGTTATGAAGAAGATCATCCTAATAAGAAAAAAAAATTCAAAAAGGGGACCAGAGAAGAAACAAAAGGAAACATTTCAAGAAAAGTTTCAACTCAAGGGAAGAAAATTTATCATCAGATGAGGATGATGATAGTGAAAGTGATTTTGAAAGAGTACTCTTTGTGGTTGTAGAGGACGATGAAGAAGATTATGAAGAAGAAGGAAAATTCGGTCTCAGAGAAGAACTAATCAACGCCTTAGAAAAACTAAGGAAAGAAAGAAAGAGAAACAAGTCACTCAAGTAAGAACTAAAGATGAGAGAAGGATCTCAGAATCCCAACTCAAAATAAGTCGAGCAAATGATCACGAAGTTTAAAATCTAGGTAGAAGAAGACAAAAGGATTGAAGAAGAACTCATAAATCATTTGGAAGAAAAATAAAAAGGTGATTGAAATCTTGGAATCAGAATTAGTCACTCTCAGAAAAGATCTCCAGAAGAAATATATGGAGAAGAATAGTAATAAAATATTGGATGATATTATCAGTAGTCAGAGACCATACTATGATAGGACCGGTCTAGGATACAACCAAATGCATACTGAGAAAGGTTCAAGATCAAACTCAATAGAACATGAAGAAAAACAAAGAAGCTATGCAGAAGTCATTATAGGTTCTCCTAAGAAGGAAGAAAACAAAAGGACCCAAGAAGAAAATCATAGAAAAACTACACCATTTAGAAGATACAGAGTTCCAAATCAGCAACAACCAACAAAATATCAAGAAGAGGAAGACTTCAGAAGAGAAACACCATTCATAAGACCTTCCACCTCCAAGTATCAAACTCTTTTTCTTGGATTATATTATTCATGCAATAATTTTGGGTACAAAGTTTTGAACTATAGGGAAAATGCCAAGAACATAAGAAACTATGAAGGCTACTCAAATAATAGTTATCAAAGAAGGCCTTATGAAACTTAGAACATAAACTACAACAATTTTGGATCATTGAGTAATGAAGTGGAATGTTACAAATGAAGAAACTTTGGACACATGGACAAATATTGTAGATTGATTGTTCCCCCAAGAGAATCAAAACATAATACAAACATTCAAAAATAGGAACCATAAAGGATATGGATAAGAAAGAAAAATCAATTCTACACTAGAGAATTCTCGCTTCCTCTACAAGATCAACACAAGAGAAGAAAATGGTGTGTTGATAGTGGATGTTCAACGCATATTACAAGTGACAAGTACAGGTTCCTTAACCTAAATAAGGAATGAGATGCATCAGTGTCATTCACCAATGATAACTCAACTAGAATTTTAGGAAGAGGCACAACCAAGCTTGGAAGAAAGGACGCAAAGGAAAAAAATGTTCTACTGGTTGAAGATATGAAGAACAATATAATTATTGTAATTCAGATGTGTGATCACGGACACAAAATTTTGTTTGACTCGAAAAAATGTGAGATAAGGAAAGAAGGATTAGGCAGGTTGGTGGCTACAGCTACGAGAACCCAAAACAACATATATGTCTTGAATGAAATCAGAAATTAAAAATGTTGTTTAGGAAAGGAAAATGAAAGTTGGCTCTGGAATAGAAGGATGGGCCACATGAGCTTTCATAATCTGGTTAAAGTTAGCAGAAAGGAAGTAGTAAGAGAAATTTTTGAGATTTCAAGGCTAACAAACACTCTATGCAAGAATTGTCTAGAGGGAAAAGAAACTAGGACCAGTTTCAAGACAAAAGTATACTCTATGACAAAATTATTGGAAATTGTGCATACCAACCTATATGGACCAATGAGAAAAAAGGGATTGAATGATGAACAATAATTTATGGTACTAGTTGATGACTACACAAGTATTATTGTAGTCAACTTTCTCAAGAAGAAATCAGAGGCATTCAAAAACTTCAATAGATACAAAGAAATGGTTGAAACTGAGATATATATGAAAATCAAATGTTTAAGATAAGATAATGTTGGATATTTTACATCAAAATAATTTACAGATTTATACGGCGAGCATGGAATAAAAAGGAAATTCTCAACAACTAGGACACTGCAACAAAATGGAGTTTCCGAAAGAAAGAACAAAACAATATAGGAAATGGCCAGAACCATGTTGAAAGATTCCAAGTTGGGTGATGTCTTTTCGGTACATGAATTTCATAGAGTAGTTCATATTCAAAATAGAGGAATTCTCATAAGAAACAACGATAAGACTCCCTACGAGCTATGGAAAGGAATTCCAATAAATGTGAATCATTTCAAAGTATTTGGAAGCAAGTGCTACATCAGAAGAGAAGATGGTAGGATTGGAAAATTTGACTCCCGAGTTGACAAGGGCATATTTATTGGATACTTAAGCAAGAGCAGGGAATATAAATGCTTGAATATGAGACTCGACAGAATTTTGGAAATCATCAATGTAATGATTGACGAGAAATATGTATGAAAGATCAAGGAAGGAATCAAATATTTAGAGGAGAAGAATGAAGAAAAATGTATAAAATAAGAAGAAGTAGAAGAAGAAGCGGAAGAAGAATAAGAGTAGCCAGAAGCAGACTAATGTAGAATAGTTGCAAGTTAAGAAAGGATGTTGATTATAAGGATGTAGATCAAAGAATTTATAGATCGATGATTGACAACTTACTCTATGTGACATCTTCTAGATTGGATGTGATGCATGCATTTGGACAGGTTGCAAGGTTTCAAACAACACCAAAGGAAACACATGTTATGTCAGTAAAGAGGATATTCAGATATCTCAAAGGGACATAAGAATTTGGATTATGGTATCCAAAAGGGAATGATTTATATTTGGTAGCTTACATAGATGCATATTGGGTAGGTTCTATTGACGATAGAAGAAGTACAAGTAGAGCAACTTTCTACTTAGGTGATTTTCTGGTATCATGGTTGAGAAAGAGACAATCATCAATATCTTTGTCCACAACAAAAGCAGAGTATATTGGAGTGGAAACATGTTGCACTCAAGTTCTTTGGATGAAACAAACCTTGTAGGATATATAAGTGAAGTATGATGATCCCATTTCAATACCATGTGATAAAACCATTTTTATCGGTATCTCTAAGAATCCAGTGATGCATTCCAAAATGAAGCATATTCCAATCAAGTTTAACTTTCTACAGGAACGGATTACAAATAAGAACATCAAGATAGAGTACATTCAGAAAAAAGAAGAAATTGTAGATATCTTCACCAAACCCCTTCAGAGGGATACTTTTGAGTATCTTCGACAAAAACTTGGATTAGTTTCTTCCCCTCAATGATCCACACAATATATGAGACAATAAGATAGGGGGAGATATACAAAAGACTTGAATAAAACAAGTAAATAATATTTTGAATGTCTTTTATAAACATCATAGTTTTACACAAGGAAGAACCATGAAGAAAAATCATAGGGTTGTAGATAGGGGGAGAGAGAGAAAAAACGAGAATTACCCTTTTCCATTGATTTCAAAGGGGGAGAGAGAATAAAGACATGGAAATAGAGAATAGATGCATGAATACAGGGGGAAAAATGATCACAGGGGGAGTGATGGTCACAGGAAATGGTCACAGGGGGAGCATGAGAAGGAGCATGAGTGTTACCATTCCATTAGTGTTTCCATCAATGCCAAAGGAAGATATCATTGAAATATTGGTTTTCATTGATGTCAACCCTTGAAGAAGTCCGGTAGTGAATTTTGGTAGCCCAAAAGGCATGGTTATGGGACTTGAAGTTGGTTGAGGAATATGGTCACAAAGGATGGTGTAAATATAAGTAACTCATGAATGAATGGATAGCCCTCTTCGTGTTATTTCCAGTGATAGGTTGTATGCTACGTAGTTCCTCACAGTTCTGGAGTTATTTCCTTGTGAAGTTAGAAGCACCAAATAATAGTAAAGAAGCCCCTAGTTGGTTACATGTCCTTAATGAAAGGCTAAATTAGTTGTAACAAGAAAGTCTAGAAGCCCCTAATTTTAAGGAGAGAGGTTACTTAGAGAAACTATAAATACACCTCAAGGATTCATTCACAATCGAATGCACTCACTTATTCTATTGAACATATTTTAGTGAACTAGTGATCTATTTGTCAAGTTAGTGATGGAGAAATATGAGGTAGCGATAAGAAAGG
>ML783289.1:432666-444616 GCA_009831015.1 Picea engelmannii
TGATGATTATACATGGTTATGGTATGATGCATTCTTGAGGTATGTTTGGTTTGGCACATGTTTGAGTTACATATTGGGTACATGGTTGATAGAGGTATATTCTTGCATATGTTTATGGTATGATTGTTATGGTTCAACTTTGAGATGTGGATGTATGATTGAGGTATACACTTGATGTATGGAGCTATATGGATGAGGCATATGTTTGGGTTCTTTGAGGAACATAATTCATGATATGTTACATATATATATATATATATATATATATATATATATATATGATTGATACGGTATATGGTGTTAGCACATGTAAATTTTTATAAATTTTTCTAAAAAGTGGTTTTTACAGGATTATTGTGCTCTCGGGCTCATATGTAGGATCAAGGTTATTTTTGGAAAAAATGTGTATTGGGCCTTACATTTATCAATCTCCAAATCACAGTTTGACCAAATATTCCTATGAGCCTAAATCTATATGTCGAGCCCAAATTCTTTTATGCAGTGGTTAGAGACTTATTATAGTATTAACCATTTTTGTAGTGCTATTGCTTTCATAAAAAAAAAAAAAATACTTGAAACTTGGTGCATGAGGAAGTTTTACCTAATGAGGTATATGCAGGAGTTTAATGTTCATTTTCCAAAAAATGGTGGGCCCGAGGCCCAACCTCCAATTTTCCAAGACAATCATCAAATTCCACAAGTCACATCACAAGCCAACACGAAACAACACAAAAACAATGCTTGAGTTTAGCACCAAGCCATGACCAAGTAGCAAGGCACCAAGGCAGGAGCTCACCAGGTGATTTATATGTGCACAACGTGTTGAAAGGATTTGTACACAATGGTCAATATAGAACCCTTTGCACCTTTTCATCCTATGCATCTGGGATATATCCCAGTGTGCAAATAAAATAAATGCAGCTTGTAATCTGTCAAGCGCCTAAGGCCAAATCACAACAAGGCACCAAGCCCGAGTTCGAGTCTCAAAGGTAGCATTTAGTGGTAGCTAGGAATATTTAACTATGCATGTGTCGAAATGTGTATGAAAAGTGTATGAATTCAAATAGAAAGTTTCAGAGGAACAACGTGGCGTCCACTGGTGTCAAAGGCAGAGGCTTCCAAACAATGTGAGAATGGGACTTTGAAAGCTAGGAAGGAAGGTATATCGCCTCGTATGTTCAAGAAACTTATTGGAAGTGGTCATATTGAGTTCTCTACCACTAGAAAACATGATGTATTGGAGTTATTTTAACATCTACTTGACCATGTTGAGCGAAGCAATGAAGGAAACCTTGAATTGGATCCTTCTAGATGTTTTAAGTTTTGTGTTGAAGAACAGATTCTTTGTCCATCTGGGAAAGTTTCATATAATACATGAATTTACAATGTTCTTTATCTAAATATTAATTTACATGAAACTATCAATAAGGATGAGGTAGGATATTTCTAGAAGAACAAAGCAGAGAAGGAATCAACAGGAGAGAAATTTAACAATGAGGAAATTGTTTGTCCAAGAGTATCATTGTCAACATGCCTAGATAGTTTTTCAGCACTAGAGGAGTTGTGTGATTTTTATAGCAATGCACTGCATGCTAAGATAACAACAATTTAAATTATTGGTCTAGCTACATTTCTTGATTATTTGGTACCACATTTGTGCAAGTTTATCATAGAGGTTGGTTGAGTTCTTAAAAACATTGATGTGTTTATTGATGTTCCTGACATAATAGATATCAACCATATGCATAGAAAAGATTTGCAACCAAGAGAGGAGTTACTACATGAAACTATTCAAAGCGGGCCATCAACCAATGAAGTTATTATGTCACACATTGCAACCATGGGTTTTCCTCATCTTTATTGTGAAAATGATTCTATAAACACCCCAAATATAGAAGTTGAGGATGCAATGAATTGGTTTCTATGCCACATGGAGGACCCATATATTGATACAACTATATATACTGGAAGGAAAAATGATATAAATCTCAAGCCAAATGTTGATGAAGGAATTGTGGATACTCTTTTTGGATTTGGATTTGAATCATATGTTTCTCGAAAAGAATTAAGAGCCACAAGTGGTGATATTGAGAGAGTAGCTGAGTGGATATTTTTCGGCCACAAGATTCCATTGGCATGGACTGGGATGCCAATTCTAATGGTGCTCCTAGTACATCTAATCAGGCATTACCAAAGAAGGAGATTTTCACTGTGACACATTGGCTTTTGATCATTTACATGTTTTCCATATTAGGAAAGGTCAAATGTTTGAACACAGTAAAGAATAGAGCTTTCACAGCGAGCACACGTTGCAAAAGTGTTGTAGATGAAAATTTTGCAACACATTGTCTTGACACACTATGAAAGTACACTAGACATCTAGATCAACATTTGATTAAACATCTAGATGCATCAAAATTTTCAAGTCAACATTAGCATTCAAAGGTTTAGTTGTTTGGTTCTAGATGTATGTAATTTGAAGAAATTAGCATGTAATTAATAAAATCCAAAACTAATTCCTATTACTTAGTAATTAGTTTGGAGTGGTTTTGTTTTGTTGTAACTGCATCTATGATTAGGAAGTCAGTTGGATTCAAATACCTCATCTTGGGAAGAGACATGTTCTATATATTTTTTAATTTTCATTGTATGAAGGGTGGGTTATGTTATAACCCTATAATTTATAGGATCAACTGTTGATTGTAATTTTGTTCCTCTAGTGTTTTTTGACTTGCAGATATTGCTGCATTCCACAAAATAAAAGAAAAGAAAAACAAAAGAAAAGAAAGAAAAGAAAAAATAAAAGAAAAGAAAAATAAAATGAGGGAATAAAAGAAAATGGATAAATCCCCATGAAATGATAATGACTTGATCCGTATAGTTTAAACATGCCCAAGTCTTTTAAATTTAAGTATTTAGGATTAGTGAATAAGCTTGGCTAAACTGTCTAATCTTAGCCGAGTAATTAGGTTAGTTAGTGAATAAATTTGTCCAAACAGTCTAATCTTGGTCAAATATCTCGAAGGTAGAGTATTTTCTTATCCAAACAGTCTAAGCTGGGCTAAAGGTGCAAACACATAGGTTAGTTAGTTTCGTTTCAATAAAATATGTAAGATGATTGATGAAAAATGCATGATATTGATGGTGAAATGTTTTTCTAACCCCATGGTGACAAAAGCAAGGGAAGCAGCGCACAAAGTCCATAAAAAGTTCATTAAGCCTAATTTATGCCTCATATATTGAATTGCACCTCGGAGATTAAAGATTGGGCCTAGATCTACGTCTAATCTTTTGGCACCCAGATCTATGGCCTTGAAGAGTTTTTGGATCCCCCCGACCATTCTACTTTTAACGATGGGGGGGGGTTCGAAAAGGTGATTAAAGTGTGTGCTCGGATCTACGGTCATCCCGCCAGTGTGCAAATCAATGGTCCTCAAGAGATTCTAGACCCCCCCCCCCCAATCGTTCTACTTTTAATGGTGGGGGGTGGGGGGTCTGAAAAGGTGATTAAAGTGTGCGCTCACATCTATGGTCATCTCGCCAACGTGCAAATAAATGGTCCACAAGAGATTCTGGACCCCCCCGACCGTTCTACTTTTAACGGTGGAGGGGGGTCCGACATGATGGTTAAAAAATGTGTTCGAGACAATGGTTGATCTAGCTTTGTTTAGATCAATGGTCAGCAAGAGATCCTGGACCCCCCCAACCTTTCTACCTTTAATGACGGGGGGGGGTCTGGAATAAAGAAGTGTCCAGGTGGACCCCATCTCTACGTGGCATCATTTCATTCCATCTTACCTGCCCACTCCAAACATTTACTGCCTACCATTTTTACAACTCACAACCATCATCCAGAGATGCCACACCCCAAATCCACCCCTTGTAGATCCCATTTTATGACCCCGTCAACATGTCCCCTCCATCTAACCGTTACGGGTCATATCTTTTTCATTCATTTCCCAATCACCATTCTGCACGTCAACCAGGTACACATGTCAGATGTCCTTCACTTTTCCCCTCACTCTCTAAAATACCCATTGGCCATTTATTACTAGAAACATACCCGTTGTTCACCTGACCTGTCGTTTTTTCGCCCAACGGACACCTGTTCACTAAATTCCAACCCTGTTTCAGTCATTCGCTTTCCACTCACACTCCCTGCGTATTAGAGACTCATTTTCCTTCACCTCTGCAACATCTCATCCAGCCATAAATTTTCACCTACTAACGTCTGTTCAGTGTGTAGGTACCAGTGAAAAACAATGGCACCCAAAAGTAAAAAGTTAAATGTGGAGGAAAATCCATTTCTCCCACCTATTGTCAATCTCGACCGGATCCCATTAGCAGACAAAGACTATTTAATCTCAGAAACGAGGTCTGATTTTGACTTTGTCGAGCTACAATCATGGTTTAAATAAACCTTCATCGATCAGAGTGATGAAATTGGGCTCTGGCAGTCCAATTTCCCTCAGTATCTTTTCCCCGAGTCTATCATTTTCCTGAATTCTCTCTCAAATGCCAAGCACACTACCTCCCTGATTAGAGAGCCATATTATCTTCGCTTGGAGAAACCCTTTTCCTTATTACACCCAAGGCCATCGATCAAATGATGCAGGTATCTAGAGCCAAACCTCATTCTCCCCTCACAATTGAAATTCTGACAGAAATGTATCAGAACCTGTCGTTTCCCCAAAGAGAACAAATCTTTGAGTTGTTCCTTCCACAAGATGCCCAATTCCCTAATAAGAATCCTCCCTATCATTATTCCATATTTTCTGAAAAGGGAAATCAGATTATCTCAACACTGTGTTGTTTTCTCAGTTACTTCTCAGATGAATGGGTGGATGAACCTATCCTAGGTTTCCTGTCCATTTTCTCTGCTGAAGAGAAAGTTGCCACTTAGTTTGATTACAATGGTTTTTTGGCCAAGAGCCTGCATGAGCAACTGGAAAATTTCCCTACAAAAGGCATGTTCCAGTATTCTTCAATAATAGCCTACATGTTTATGTTCTGTAAAGCAGAAAAATTTTCCTTTCTCATGCAGAAGATGGACAAAGACGGAAAACCACAAGCAATAACTCTATGGACATTGCTGCTCAGAAGAAACTCCACCGAGTTCAGTTTCAAACAATTCATCGAGTTTTTTTATCACCCAATGGTAGGAATTCTCAATGGAAGACCAAAACTGAGGATAAATGAGGAGATCCAAAGAGTTCTACACCTTTCGGATCTCGCAAAGACTGGGGACTGGTTCCTATACCAGAATCACATGAAGATCAGAGTGTATGAGTGTGAACTAGCTCCATACAAATTGCCCAAGTATGTGTCTTTTCGAATATTTGCACTAGAGTATATTCGTCAGATGATAAACTCATATGAAATTCATTTTGTGTCTTTGAAGAAACAATAGTAGATGAGGATTAAAGGGAAAATAGGACCGTTTATCTGCAATAGTTGAACTGTTGGGGAAGAGGCAAATAAACTATTAAAGGAAACGAAATTCAACACCAGTTTCATTTGGAATTATGACCAAAGCGGGATCATTGAAGATATGAGATCCAAAAACAAAAGTTCACCTTATGCTCACACCCTCAAACCAGAAATTGAAAAGTACGTGAACCAGATAGAGTGGGAGGCAAACACTCTGGTAGATACTGAAAATCAGGAATCTCCTTTAGTCTCTTTTTCATAGACTACCACTCCACAGGTACCAAAGGAAAAAAGGAAAATAAAGGATGCCTCGCCTTCAATCACTGAGGTATCAGTAGAATATTTTTCAGGTATACAACAAGAGACCCAAAACCATGCATGCTACTCCCATGTCTGGTGAGGAAGAGCCCTACTCTTCCAAATTGATTGAGGGAAAACATCAGGTGGTGTCCACTTCTTCTTCAAAGAAGCAGATGGATATAGCTGTGACCACCCAAACTCCACAAGGATTTGTACCTCTGAACATTTTCAAAAAATATGACATGATTAAAAAGAAGAACTAGATGCTGACTAACAACACCTACGCTCAGTTCTGGAAGCAAACCTCCACAGCACAACACAGATTGTTGTTAGCCTTTGACACGGAGAAAGGAAGAATGCATCTGGAATTTATGCAAGCACATGTGTCTCAACCTAAATATATCACTGACTACAAGAGGTCAACTATTGTTTTTGACACCAAACAAGTCCATCCAGCTGACCAGATGGACTTGCATAGATAGACTGGAGAAATGGTTTTCTCCACATTGGCACATGATTCCTCTATGGAAACAAAGTTACAGGTATCTTTAAACAATCTTCATACCCAATTGAAGTTGGAAAATATATCATCTTTTGCAAAGGATAATAGAATAAAATCGTTAGAGTATTTGGTGCTCAAGATTGGGTATGATCCCTCGAATGTAAAAGCATCAGAGGAGATTTTAAAGAAAAATAATTCTAACATTGCATCTCTGAGAAAATAGATGAAATTGCCACCAAAAGAGGATTCACAAGCTAAAGAAATAGTTGAGGCATAAGATGAGAAAGAGGAATTGTTGAAGCTAATCATGCTGCAGAACACACAGATCAAGGAAATGGAGGTAGAATTGGAAAGGTTATTGAAAGAGAAGGAACAATCAACCCCTATGGAAGTCATTCCATTAAGTGCAGTTCCCCTTATGGAAGTCAGTACAACAACTGTGCCAACAACGACTACAACAGAAATCCCATCGACAACTCCATTGACAGCACTGGAAAAAACTGTGGAGCTAGCAAAGTCCATGTAGGAGATGAATCTGCAAGGAACAGAGATCAATAGGCATAAAATGGAGGTTGAAAGTCTCCAAGAACTCAAGTCTTCCTTCCAAACAAGATACAACATTGAGAGACAAGCATCAGAGAAGCTCAAACAGGAAATACAACAGCTTCAGAAACAAACAATGGCAAGTAAGACATTAGCAGAGGCTAAGTAAAACATCTGGACATATATCTCCAACTCCATAAATGAAATTTGGCCCATGGTGCAAATCATGTTTGAGCAAAATGGTCTGGTGCTTAAGAGTAGATAGGCCATTCACAGGATAAGAAGAGATCTGGGTGAAATTCCCTCGGCATCTAACAAGATCATCAAGTTCCTGAATTCAAAAACCAAGGAAGAGAATGAAGACCTAAAAGTTGAAGACAGAACAAAAACTATCCTCGAAGTCAAAAGAGTGTTGACCAAAATAGGATTAATGTTGCAGTTGGAGGAGAAAGCTCAGAACATGGACATTGGAGTTCAAATATTTTTTAGCAAGATTGAGGCCTTACAGAAAAAGGGCCTTCCTGGCTTACTTGTCCTAAATGATAAATTCATGACTTTATCCGATTATAAGAAAAATATTGCCACCATGGCCAAAGATAGTTCCAAGTTCTCAGGGATACAGGGCAACATCATAGGCAAAGAATTCTTGGAGACCTTGCAACCTAACCTCAACATACAACATGAAATCAAGTACATTTTCCTCACTAAGACAACTTTTACTAAGTATACCGAGATGGATGAAATCTACAACCGCTATTGAAAATTACCATCCCTGGTACACAAAGATGGGATGAGTTGTGCGAATTGATCGAATAAAGATAAAGGTCTCATCCAAGTCAGCATCCAACACAGTCAAAGTCATATGAATGACTCACAAACGGTCTTCCCCAAAATCAACATCAGAGATTCGACACATCATCATCAACTCCTATAGTTTTTCATCTTGTTATCTAGATAGTTAAAAAATACATCTGCCGCGTCATGATCATTGATGATAGGGTCATTTGTAATTTATATTATAAATACTTCAAACTTTGAAGTACTAAGGGTTGATCTTTATGCCCAAGCAAGCTGTAATCACTGTAATTTTTTCAAGAGATTGTTCCAGTAATACAAAGAGACGTTTCACAGGATTCCTGCGTGTTAACTGTTGCTGAAGTTTCCTCTATCTTCGTAAAAAGTTTTCTTTCTTAGTTATCATGTTGTTTTTCTAATATAATCTTTAAAAGAAGTTAAATTTGTAGAATTTTCCATTGTGTACTCTGTTCTTAATCGTTTACAGATTTAAATATTTTCCTTCTGAGGTTACAACAAAGAAATTCTTAATTTCTTTTTGTTTCAACTGTATCTCACCTTTTCAGCAATCCATCATTTTATTCCTAAAGAATCCAATAGTTGCACTACCTTGCCCTGTAAAACGAATCTTCTAAAAAACTGTCTTTGATCTCCATTTTTATAAAATAGACCCCATAGCCCAATGGAAGCGTAATTGACATCCAACCATTTTGTTAAAAAATACAAACAACTCAGTACTATTCTTTTTTAACTAGCCTAAAATATGAAAATCCAAACAAATCTAAATCTTACAAAGAGATCCCTCTCTGAAACTGGCAGGGCTAGATCCTAGTTTCAAAGTGGTTGGTTAAGGTTACCACTTGTAAATTTCTTCTTCCCTTTTACAACCTCTGGAAATTTACAGAGTGCTAACATAATTGGCGACCATACTGGGGAGTTTGAACAGATTTCCAATCCTATGATCCCCTTTTTCTATACAAAGAAAAACTTATTTTTGAACAAGTCATAAAATCTAAATATATTAAGATATAATGTTCATAGGTTGTTAAGATTTGTATATAGTTAATTTAAATTTTTTCTTAAAAGAAAAATAAAATAAAAATTATAATTCTGGCTCCCAAAAGAATTTTTACTAGATCTCATGAAGATCCAGAACCTGCAACTGCAATAGACAATCTCGAGAAATTACTCAGAAAGAAAACCATTACAGAAGGTTCAGGAAGTCACAGCCCCCTTCACAGATCTCTTTCCCTCTTAGAGAAACTAGTTTCTCTTCAGGATCTTGAGTTTGATATCCCTTTTGAACAAAGCCTTTTTAGAAAAAAATCAGACAGCTTTGTAAGTGATATTGTGTTGGATCAAACCATCCTGCAACCTAAGACTCCTAAAATTATCTCACCCAGGGCAGATGCTGATCAACTTTTTCTCCAGGAATTTGATAAATTAGAAGATTTGGTGGCTAATCTTCATCAATCCTTGGACAGAGCTCATTTCCAGCAGTCAGTCGAACTTTCTTCCTTAATGATTGTTGCAGCCTCTGTGAAACCTCAAACAATTCACTCTGCACCCCCTATCCCTTCGTCCTCCACTGCATTTGTTACATCCCCTTTAATCATACAAGTTACTGTTCAAGCTCATCCACCAGCTATGGAAGAAAGATATGCTCCCTTGGTGTTGGCTTCTACTTTGCATGCCATGTCTCAACATTATCAAATTAGACTACCTCAGTACGGTAGTACTAGTTCTATTAACACACAACAACATGTGGATAAAATGAATGATTATTTTGATCTGCAGGAGGTAGGTGAAGTTGATGTACAAATGATATTATTTGCATAAAGCCTGATTGGGGATGTTAAAAAGTGGTTTAAAGACCTATGTCCTACTTTGATAACCGATCTTTTCATTTTTCACAGAAGTTTTCTGGACAGATGGGAGGTTAAGAAAAATCCACTCTAGATATTATCAGAATATGAGAACATCAAGAGGAATCAGGGAGAAACAGTGCAGGATTATTGTACAAGGATCAACAACCTTTACAATGCCATCCCTGTTGAAATAAAACCCCCTCAAGGTCTAGCACTTATTAATTTTCCATATGGATTTGAGGTTGATATGTCATATCAGTTAAGGGAAAGAAATTCAGCTACTCTGGAAGACATGCAAAAAAGTGCAGTAAGCATGGAGGCTAACCTACTAGCTATAAGGGCCAAGCAGAGAAAAGAGAGGAGGGTCACAATCAAAGAGGAACCTTCCACATCCTCTTCAAATGCCAAATTGGACTCTTTAGCCAGAGAGATGGAGAGAATGATGGAGAGACTTACTATAGCTGAAAGAAATCCCCCCAGGGATAACCAAGCTGCTCCTCCAATTTGGAACCCAAACTTCAGAAGAAATCCGCCCCAGATCAGAGAGAGAGATCCTAGGGATCAAAGAGAACATAGGGGGCCATATCAACAGATCAGACCACCCCTCCAATAAAATTACACTGATGATGGGGAGGAGGTACTCGAGGAATTCGATGACACTCATATAAACCTCATGGGCGTTCATGATGATGAATCCATTTTCCTCACCCAGGAAGAACACGAGATTTTCCTTCTTTCACAAACAGAGGTAAATAAGGAAGAAGACGAAACAGAACAGGAGGCCTTTGTGAATGTTATTATGGAGGTACACAGACAATATAGCCTCAGGAGAAAGAGACAAAATGAAAATCCTCCAAAGAAGACTATTGAAACAAAGAAGGGTAATGAAACAAAGAAAATAGTCGAAACCAAGAAGACCTCATAATACCCTTCCAAGAAAATCCTTGAGAGAAATAATGTTGAATCTTCTACACCAAGATCTCCAGAGATTCTACAAAGAACAAATCAAACTGAAGTTTCATCAATTAGTCAAACAAGACAACCAAGGGAATTTGGCTATAGAGTTCCAATAGATAAACCAGAAGTATAGACCTTAAGCAAATTTTCCACTACATTCAGCCTTGAAGGGGAATTAGCTAAATTGAAAATTCCCATTCCCCTCTCTGAGTTAATGAACAAGAATGCTTACACATCACAGGTGATTAAATCTTTAAGCATCAAACCTAAGATAGGTACTAAGTCTTTGAATATTGGATCTGCAAATCATTCAGACACAGTAAATCTTGTTGATGACTGACCAGATCTCCTGTTTGGTCCTGAAGTAGATGGTCAGACTAATAATGGAGATGTAGCACCTTTTTACATCAGCCTAAATATCCACGACTTGATATTAAACAACACTATGTTGGATTTAGGTGCCTCTCATAACCTGATTCCCAAGGAAATGATGGAAAAGTTGGGACTCGAAGTCACCAAACCCTACAAGGATTTTCATTCTTTTGATTCCAGCAAGGTTAAATGCATAGGCCTAATCAAAGACTTATGCATCACCCTAGCCCAAATTCTGGAAAAGAGTATGGTAATGGATATAGTAGTTGCAGACATTCCCCCAAAGTACAGTATGTTACTATCAAGGTCATGGGGAGCTAAGCTGAAAGGAACTCTGCAACTAGACATGTCTTATGCCACTGTTACAGTTTTTGGACAACAAAGAAGACTATACAGGGAAACCTTGATGAAATACATGGTCAGTAGTCAAGAAAAACCTCATAATTTCCCCCTGTACTCAGCACACTCTGACCTGGATTCTTTCATCTTATACAATGACGGTGACCTGGAAGGACAAATTGCCCAGCTGGAAAGTGATACAACTGATCCAAAGGAAAATAAAGAAATCATTGAGGCAAGAGAGGTCGAAACTGTGGAAAGTGAGGAACTACCAACAAATTTTTGGAGCATGGATTTCGATGGGGCAGTAAGCAAAGAGGGAGTCAGAGCTGGAGTTTGGTTACATAATCACAGATCAAGATATTCAGAGATCCATTCCTACAAACTGAATTTCCATTTCACTAACAACATAGCCGAGTATGAAGCTTTGATGCTCGGCCTGAAACTACTGAAGAAAGTTGGTGCCAAGTAGATAATGGTAAGGGGTGATTCTGAATTGATTATCAAGCAAATCAAAGGTGAGTATGCAACAAAACATCCCAAACTTAGGGCCTATAGGAATGTTGTTTTGGATGTTCTTCAATGCTTTACTGAGATTGATTTGTAGGTAATGCCTAGGGGACAAAATATAGTCACAGATGGGCTGGCTACATCAGCAGCTACCTGTAAAATCCCTTTTTGTCCCACTTGCAAGTACACAGTGGAGGTGAAGTGTAGACCAACTGTTCCTGACAACATCAGATACTGGCAGGTATTTGGAAATGACGATCAGATCGAAGATTTTCTACAATGTAAGAATGATTTCAAATGTACAAACATAGATTTAGAAAATGATGATGAATTT
>ML783289.1:447580-463836 GCA_009831015.1 Picea engelmannii
AACTTGGCTGAACTTCTTATGAACATCACTAACATGTTGAAAAAGTATGCAAAAATCAAATGGAACATTGAAGCCAAGAAGTCTTTTGAACAGGTAAAGCATGCACTTACCCAAGCTCCAGTTCTAATCAACCCTGACTATTCCAAATATTTTTATCTTTTCTCTTTTGCATCTGAGCACTCTATAGCAACAATATTGTTGCAGAAAAATAGTGAAGGGTACGAGCAACCCATAGCATTTTTTAGCAAATCTTTAAGAGATGATGCATTGAATTATAATATTATGGAGAAACAAGCCTTTTCTCTGGTAAAGGCTATAAAGGATTTCAGAGTCTATATTCTCCATTCTCACATAATTGCATACATTCCCAATGCAGTGGTAAAAGATATCCCGACTCGAGATAATCCAGATGGCAGAAGAGGGAAATGGATTGTGGTCATTCTGGAATATGACATCGAAATAAAGCTTACTAAATTGATCAAAGGACAGGGTTTAGCCAAACTAATGGTAGAATCAAATTGTAACATTCTAGATATCAATTTCTTAGCTGCAGTTGACGAACAGGAAGAGTAGGCGACTCCAAAGGTAAAAGAAGTATTCTTAAACTCTCCCTAGTATTCAGACCTCATTTTTGTACTTCTCAACTTACAAGATCCTCCTGGTTTAACTAAGACCAAAGCCAGATTTACCAAACTGAAAGCATTAAAATTTTGTATTCTATAAGCTAATCTTTATTGGAAAGATCTTGGTGGTATTTTTCTTAATTTCCTATTGAAAGACAAAGCTGACAAAGTTCTGTAGGATTTCCATGCAGGAGATTGTGGAGGACATCTGAGTTGGAAGACCACAACCAACAAAATCTTAAGAGTTTGTTTCTATTGGCCTACATTGTTTGCTGATGTTCATAACAAAGTTACTTCTTGTCATAAATGTCATGTTTTTGAAGGTAAAAAGAAGTTGTTGCCTCTGCCCATGAAACCCATATCAGTTGAAGCCCCTTTCCAACAAATGGGGTTTGGAATTTATTGGAGAAATACACCCATCTTCTTCAGGCCAACACAAGTGGATCCTCACAGCCACGGACTATTTCACAAAATGGATCAAGGTTGTGCCATGCAGGCAAGCTACTGACTCTGTTATCATAAAAAATTTAGAAACTAATATCTTATCTCGTTTTGGGTGCCCCAAGAAAATTATAGCTGACAATGCAACATCTTTCAGATCCAAAAAACTCATATATTTTTGCAGCCAATACCACATTACGTTGGGGCATTCCACAACCTATTACCCTCAGGGAAATGGTCTAGATGAGTCCTCAAACAAAATTTTGGTGAATATCCTCAAGAAAACAATACAAGAAAACAAGAAGTCCTGGCATAATAAATTGATTTTTTCACTATGGGTAGATAGACTGAGTAATAAAATATCAATTGGTATGTCTCCATAACTGGTATATGGCACTGAAGTGATTTGTCTTCCTTCTCTAGGAGTTCCAGTGATGAAATTATTGTAGGAAGCTCAAGCAGAGCCTAATGATATTCAAAGAAGAATAAATCAAATAATTCAGTTACAACAATCCAGAGAAGAAGTGTACAATATAACTCAAGTGATCCAAGAAAATATTAAAAAGTTTTATGACAAGAGAACTAAAGAGGATAACTTTGAATTGGGTGATCTGGTTTTGAAATGGGACTCCATAAATGAAGATAAAGGTAAACATGGGAAGTTCGATAGCTTGTGGAAGGGTCCTTACACCGTTCATGCCTTTAGAGGAAATAATGCTTTCCTGCTTAATAATAATGATGGATCAAACCTGCCAGTGGGACCTGTAAATGGCAGGATGTTGAAATATTATCTTTCGCCTCAGTAGAGAGATCACCATTCTGTTTCCATTATACATATCGTTTATTTTACAAGTAGTTTGTGTGTAGGTTCTTTTGTTTAGGTGTTTGAAGCTCGAAGAGAAGGCCCTAAGACACTGAATAATGTTATCAAAATTTTCAAAATAAAGCAAGTCAGATAGTAGAAGAAGCTTTAGAGGAATTATTTCAAGACAACGAGAAACAAGATTCTTGGCACCTCACAGGGAGGGTACCATCCCCAGGTGGAGCCACTGTTATAACCCTATAATTTATAGGATCAATTGTTGATTGTAAGTTTGTTCCTCTAGTGTTTTTTGACTTACAGATATTGCTGCATTCTACAAAAGAAAAGAAAAGAAAAAGAAAATAAAATAAATAAAATAAAAAAGAAAAGAAAAGAAAAAGAAAAGAAAAGAAATAAAAGAAAAAAGAAAAGAAAAGAAAAGAAACAAAAGAAAAAAGAAAAGAAACAAAAGAAAAAAGAAAAGAAAAGAAAAATAAAAAGAGGGCATAAAAGAAAATGGATAAAGCCCCATGAAATGATAATGACTTGATCCATACAGTTTAAACATGGCCAAGTCTTTTAAATTTAAGTATTTAGGATTAGTGAATAAGCTTGGCTAAACTATCTAATCTTAGCTGAGTAATTAGGTTAGCTAGTGAATAAATTTGACCAAACAGTCTAATCTTGGTCAAATAGCCCCAAGGTAGATTATTTTCTTATCCCAATAGTCTAAGCTGGGCTAAAGGTGAAAACAAGTAGGTTAGGACATAGGTTAGTTAGTTTCCTTTCAATAAAATATTTAATATGATCGATGAAAATGCATGATATTGATGGTGAAATGTTTTTCTAACCCCATGGTGACAAAAGCAAGGGAAGCAGCGCACAAAGCCCATAAAAATGTCATTAAGCCTAAGTTCTACCTCATATACTGAATTGTACCCCGAAGATTAAAGATTGGGCCTAGATCTATGACTAAGCTTTTGGCGCCCAGATCTACAGCTCTGAAGAGTTTCCAGATCCCCCCGATCGTTCTACTTTTAACGGTGGGGGGAGGGGGTGGGGGTTCCGAAAAGGTGATTAAAGTGTTAAAGTGTTCGCTTAGATCTACGGTCATCCCGCTAGTGCGCAAATCAACGGTCCTCAAGAGATTCCAGACCCCCCCAACCGTTCTACTTTTAATGGTGGGGGGGGGTCCGAAAAGGCAATTAAAGTGTGTGCTCAGATCTACGGTCATCCCACCAACACACAAATCAACGATCCACAAGAGATTTCAGACCCCCCCAATCATTCTAATTTTAACGGTGGGGGGGGGGTCTGACATGATGGTTAAAAAATGCGTTCGAGACAATCACTGATCTAGCTTTGTTCAGATCAATGGTCAGTAAGAGATCCTAGACCCTCCCAACCTTTCTACCTTTAACAACGGGGGGGGGTCCGAAATGAAGCAGTGTCTAGGTGGGCCCCATCTCTACATGTCATCATTTCATTCCATCTTACCTCCCCACTCCAAAAATTTACTGCCTACCATTTTTCCAACTCACCACCATCATCCAACAATTCCACACCCCAAAGACACCCCTTGCAGATCCCATTTTATGACCCAGTTAGCATGTCCCCTCCATCTAACCGTTACGGGTCATATTTTTCATTCATTCCCCAATCACCATTATGCATGTCAACTGGGTACACGCGTCATATGTCCTTCACCTTGCCCCCTCATGCTCTAAAAGACCCATTGGCCATTTATTATTGGCCACATACCCGTTGTTCACATGACCTATCATTTTTTCGCCCAACAGACACCCGTTCACTAAATTCCAACCCCGTTTCGGTCATTCGCTTTCCACTCACACTCCCTGCGTATCAAAGACTCATTTTCCTTCACCTCTACAACATCTCATCTAGCCATACATTTTCTCCTACTAACGTGTGTTCGGTGTGCAAGTACCTATGGAAATCAATGGCGCCCAAAAGTAAAAAGTTAAATGTGGAGGAAAATCCATTTCTCCCACCTACTATCGATCTAGACCGGATCCCACTAGCAGACAAATACTATTTAATCTTAGAAACCAGGTCCAATTTCAACTTCGTCGAGCTACAGTCATGTTTTAAAGACACCTTCATCGATCAAAGCAATGAAGTTGGGCTCTAGTAGTCAAGTTTCCCTCTGTATATTTTTCCCCGAGTCTATCATTTTCCTGAATTCGCTCTCAAATGCCAAGCGCACTACCTCCCTGATCAAAGAGACATAGTATCTTTGTCTAGAGAAACCCTTTTCCTTATTACACATGAGGCCATCGATCAAATGATGCAGGTACCCAGAGATGAACCCTGTTCTCCCCTCATAATTGAAATTCTAACAAAAATGTATCAGAACCTGTCGTTTCCCCAAAGAGAACAAATCTTTGAGTTGTTCCTTCCACAAGATGCCCAATTCCCTAAGACGAATCCTCCCTATCATTCTTCCATATTTTCTGAAAAGGGAAATCATATTATCTCAACACTGTGTTGTTTTCTCGGTTACTTCTCAGATGAATGGTTGGATGAACCTATCCTAGGTTTCCTGTCCATTTTCTCTGCTGAAGAGAAATTTTCCACCCAGTTTGATTACAACGGTTTTTTGGCCGAGAACCTGCACGAGCAACTGGAAAATTTCCCTATAGAAGGCATGTTCCAGTATTCTTCAATACTGGGCTACATGTTTATGTTCTATCAAGTAGACAAATTTTCCTTTCTCATGCAGAAGATGGACAAAGATGGAAAACTGCAAGCAGTAACTCTATGGACGTCGTTGCTAAGAAGAAACTCCACTGAGTTTAGTTTCAAACAATTCATCGAGTTGTTTTATCACCCAATGGTAGGAATGCTTAGTGGAAGACCAGAACCAAGGATAAACAAGGGGATCCAAAGTTTTCTTTACCTTTTGGATCTCGTAAAGACTGGGGACTGGCTCCTATACCAGAATCGCATGGAGATCAGAGTGTATGGGTGTGTACTAGATCCATACAAATTGCCCAAGTATGTGCCTATTTGAATATTTGCACTAGAGTATATTCGTCAGATGATAAACTCAGATGACATTCATTTTGTGTCTCTGAAGAAAAAACAACAGATGGGGATTAAAGGGAAAATAGGACCGTTTATCTGCAACAGTCGAACTGTTGGGGAAGAGGCAGATAAACTATTAAAGGAAATGAAATTCAACACCAGTTTCATTTTGCGTTATGACCCAAGTGGGATCATTGCAGAGATGAGATCCAAAAATAAAAGTTCACCTTATGCTCACACCCTCAAAGCATAAATTGAAAAGCACGTGAAGCAGACAGAGTGGGAAGCAAACACTCTGGTAGATACTGAACAACAGGAATCTCCTTCAGTCTCTTTTTCACAGACTACCACCCCATAGGTACCAAAGGAAAAAATTCCAAGAAAGGATGCCTCTCCTTCAATCACTGAGGTATCAGAAGAAGATTTTCAGGTATACAGCAAGAGACCCAAAACCACTCATGCTACTCCCATGTCTGGTGAGGAAGAGCCCTACTCTGCCAAACTGATTGAGGGAAAAAATCAAGTGGTGTCCACTTCTTCTTCAAAGAAGAATATGGATATAGTTGCGACCACCCAAACTCCATAAGGATATATACCTCTAAACATTTTCGAAAAATATGACATGATTAAAAAGAAGAAACAGATGCTGACTAACAACACCTATGCTCAGTTCTGGAAGCAAACCTCCACAACACAATACAGACTGTTGTCAGCCTTTGACACAGAGAAAGGAAGAATGCATATGGCATTTCTGCAAGAACAGGTGTCTCAACCCAAAGAGATCACTGACTACAAGAGGTCAACTATTGTTTTTGACACCAACCAAGTCCATCCAACTGACCAGATGGATTTGCACAGACAGACTAGATAAATGCTTTTCTCCGCATTGGCACATGCTTCCTCTATGGAAAAAAAGTTACAGGTATTTTTAAACAATGTTCAGACCCAATTGAAGTTGGAAAAGATATCCTCTTTTGCAAAGGATAACAGAATAAAATCCTTAGAGAAATTGGTGCTCAATATTGGGTATGATCCCTCGAATGTAAAAGTAGCAGAGGAGATGTTAAAGAAAAAGAATGCTGACATTGCATATTTGAGAAAACAACTAAAATTGCCACCAACAGAGGATTCACAAGCTAAAGAAATAGTTGAGGTAGAAGACGAGAAAGAGGAATTGTTGAAGCTAATAATGCAGCAGAACGCACAGATCAAGGAAATGGAGGCAGAATTGGAAAGGTTATTGAAAGAGAAGGAACAATCAACCCCTATGGAAGTCATTCCATTGAGTGCAGTTCCCCTTGCGGAAGTTAGTACAGTAGCTATTCCAACAACCACTACAGCAAAAATTCCATTGACAACTCCATTGACAGCACTAGAAAACGTTGTGGAGCTAGCAAAGTCCATGGAGGAGATGACTCTTCAAGGAACATAGATCAATAGGCTGAAAATGGAGGTTGAAAGTCTCCAGGAACTCAAGTATTCCTTCCAAACAAGACACAACATTGAGACACAAGCATCAAAAAATCTCAAACAGGAAATACAACAGCTTCAGAAACAAACAGTGGCAGGTAAGACATTAGCAGAGGCTAAGGAAAACATCTGGACAGATATCTCCAACTCCATAAACGAAATTTGGCCCATGGTGAAAATCATGTTTGAGGAACATGATCTGTTGCTTAAGAGTAGACATGCCATTTATAGGATAAGAAGAGAGCTGGGTGAAATGCCCTCGACAGCTAACGAGATCATCAAGTTCCTGAATTCAAAAACCAAGGAAGAGATTGAAGACCTAAAAGTTGAAGACAGAAAAAAAACTATCCTCGAAGTCAAAAGAGTGTTGACCAAAAGAGGATTAATGTTGTAGTTGGAGGAGAAAGCTCAGAACATGGACATTGGATTTCAGAGATTTTTTAGCAAGCTTGATGCCTTATAGAAAAAGGGCCTTCCTGGCTTACTTGTCCTAAATGATAAATTGATGACTTTATCCGATTATAAGCAAAGATTGACACCATGGCCAAATATAGTTCCAAGTTATTAGGGATACAAGGCAACATCACAGGGAAAGAGTTCTTGGAGACCTTGCAACTTGACCTCAGCATACAACATGAAATCAAGTACATTTTCCTCACTAAGCCAAATTTTGCTAAGTATATCGAGATGGATGAAATCTATCGCTGACTATTGAAAGTTACCATATCTGGTACACAAATATGTGATGAGCTGTGTGAATTGCTCAAATAAAGATAAAGGTCTCGTCCAAGTTAGCATCCAGTATAGTCAAATTCATATGAATGACTCACCAATGATCTTCCCCAAAATCAACATGAGAGATTCGACACATCATCATCAGCTCCTATAGTTTTGCATCTTGTTATCTAGATAGTTAAAAATAGCATATGCCACATCCTGATCATTGATGATAGGATCGTTTGTAATTTATATTATAAATACTTCAAACTTTGAAGTACTAAGGGTTGATCTTTATGCCCAAGCAAGCTGTAATCGTTGTAATTTTTTCAAGAGATTGTTCCAGTAATACAAACAGATGTTTCATAGGATTCCCACGTGTTAGCTGTTGGTGAAGTTTCCTCTGTCTTTGTAAAAAGTTTTCTTTCTCAGTTATCATGTTGTTTTTCTAATCTAATCTTTAAAAGAAGTTAAAGTTGCATAATTTACCATTGTGTACTCTGTTATTAATCTTTTACATATTTAAATGTTTTCCTTCTGAGTTTACAACAAAGAAATTCTTAATTGCTTTTTTGTTTTAACTGATATCTCAACTTTTCAGCAATCCATCATTTTATTCCTAAAGAATCCAACAGTTGCACTACCTTTCCCTGTAAAACAAATCTTCTAAAAAACTGTCTTTGATCTCCATTTTTATAAAACAGACCCCATATCCCAATGGAAGCATAATTGACATCCAACCATTTTGTTAAAAAATACAAACAACTAGCCTAAAATCTGAAAATCCAAACAAATCTAAATCTTACAGAGAGATCCCTCTTTGAAACTGGCAGGGCTAGATCCCAGTTTCGAAGTGGTTGGTTAAGGTTACCTCTTGTAAATTTCTTCTTCCCTTTTACAACCTCTGGAAATTTACAGAGTGCTAACAGGTTAGAGTAGGAGAGGAGACATATATCCCTCTTTCATGATGTTTTGAGCTTAAGGTTGGTGATCAATATAATGAAGAACTTATTTTCAAGGATTCATGTGTCAATGCTTCTTGGTGATGTGTTTCCTTTTTGTGTATGTGTTTCTTTTCTACAATTATTAATTTCATTGTATAATATTTAGTTTTTAATTGATGTTAGATAATTCATAATTTATATTGCATGCTTTGGATTATAGCAATTAAGTACTTCACATTTTCATCTAAAATCAAACATAAAATTGATCCATGTTAGATGATTCATGTTTGATGGGTCGTTTACCTTCATTTCCTCCACCATACTACAACAATCTTGATATCTAGGAAACGTTGGTTACATTTCCCTTGTCATTAAATTGATCATTAACCAATTATTGATGACTTTTCCCTGTTTTCAGTCCTAGACTCCATGCACAATGGAATTCTTCCCTTAAATTTGCCACAATCATTTTACAAACCTTATTTCCATTTCAAATCTAGCCATTGATCCTAATTTACAGTCAGTCATCCCTCTTTGGTTTGGAAAATCCAGATTCCAAGCCTAAATTTCGTTTGAAGGTTACCTTCATGGTTTTCCTCCCACAGGCAAGAAAATTACGGAGTGATAACATTTGGCGTCGTTTTCGGGGAACGAAGGTTCTATTTTTCCAGTAGAAGAATGCTAAAATATTCAGATCTGATTTATGATGGTGGACAAAAGTATGACATAAGATGGTTGTGTACCATCCACCTAGTGACTCCAATTATCCTACAATTAGATTCAAAGACTTCATTGGAGGACGAGCTCATTTGAAAAACACGTGGAGGGACAAAGGTCCAGGTGTCAAAGTATACATTTTTTCCAAGACATCTTACTCATTTTCATCAGTTACTTTGTATCTTTTCTTGAACTCATCAAAAGAATATTCTTTTTATTTCTCCATTTAGATGATGACCATAAATGTTCATTTGTATATCGTTATTTATATCTACATATCCTTCCTCTTGTATTTTTTATCTTGAACAAGATCCTATTGATGACCATATTCAATATGTTGAGCCTCAAGAGATAAAGTTCGATATTTCACCTTCTACACATAGTCTCATACCCTCCAATATCCTTGGCAGATATAGGCCTCTTAAATTGCCTTGTATCCTTCCTGATTTTCCAACGAAGCATTATAAGTACCTTCCTATGTTTGATGGGAAAATTGAGAAGATTTTGACCGAAAATCACATCCAATCTTTTGAGCACTTCACAAATAATTTTGAGATTGAACATGTTGATGTTTACATGAGAACCTTTTTTCAATCACTACAAGGGGATGTCAAAGAGTGGTTTAGACACTTACAGTCTGAATCCATCACCTCGTGGGAGAAATTGAAAGTTTTTATTTATTTATTTATGGGGTGAGAAGAAGTCTTAGGATCAGTATATTGCAAAGTTTAATTCCATGAAGAGACAGAGAAAAGAAATGAAATCTATGTTCAATAGAAGGTTTTCCAGTTTGTATTACAATATTCCTAAGGAGATCCAACCTTCTGAAGCTACTTCCATGGTATATTATGCAACATCTCTTCATCCATATGTGTCTCTCCTTCTATTGGAAAGGAGATATGTCACCTTGAATCAAATTTTCATTGATGCTCAATAAATAGATCATAACCTCGAAGCCTGTAGAAAACTTTCAAATCAGATTGAGGACAAGGAGTTGGATGCTAAAGAATATGAGAGTGAACATGAACAAAAAGAAATTGATTTGAATTTTGAGAAGAGAGTTAATAATATCATGCATTCTCTTGAAGTTTTTAATGTTGATGTTTTTGTAGAATATTATATTCCACCTATTGAAGAAGAATTTGTTGGACGAAATTGTTTTGTCGTTGATTTGAATTTTGATCCGTTTCATCATAAGCGGAGAGTTGATTACGCCATGAAGTTTTTTCAAATTTTCAGTGAAGAATGTCATGAGAGTGATTTTATATAACCGATTTTTGAAGAACAAGTTGTTCTCCCAATTTTCATGTTTAATGACATTGCGGAGTTTTCTGATCTGCCTAAATATGATGAATATGACAATGATTATGATCTTGACTTTCTAGAGCATCCTGTTGCATTTGGAAAGGATTTTTTTTAGTAGTCAGATGAAAACAATCAAGTTTCATATTCTAGTTATGACAATGATAATGAGCATGATGAAAATTGTGAGTTAGCTGAAGGAAATTCTCTACCTTTGTGCTTTTCTTCATTCCAATTTCTGAAGGAGAATTTTCATAGTGTTATAAGTCAACAGTCTTCTCATGTTTTTCCTGACACGATAGATGGTTATATAGATGATTTTCACAGTCAAAATTTATTTCCATTAAACAACCATGATCTTGAAAATGAAGTTGATGATGTTTTAGTGTTAGAACCAGTCATGACATTCTTTCCAGCAAGGGTTTATTTGCATCATTTTTATGCATATTTTCATCCTTTATATGATAGCTCATTGAGTAAATTGCATGAAAGAGAAAATACAGATGAAGCGTGATGCAGACCCCCCTCTTCCTCCCGGGCCTGCACAACCTCCCGGTCTAGGATCGTTTAATCACTTGATTCAGATCAACTCTTCGGGACCCTATTGGCCCCACAATCATTTTACATAGCCCCATTTTTCTGCTAGGCACAGGTCCTGTGAGACTCGCGGGATCCTGCTAAGCCCCTGTTCTTCATCACCTGACCTCGAGCTATGAACTCAAGCCATTCCTCTTCGCAGCTCCGCACTTCAGTGCTTTTGGGAGTATCTTACTCTCTTCTTTCTTCTGAAGTGCCTTTCCTCTGAATTACGTGGATCTTCGCCACGTGTCCTTCTAGATTCAAAGGTCTAGATTCACTTCGCTCTTCATGACTCTGTGAAGATTTCTCTTTGATCCACAAAATTATTCTGATGTTATTTCTTGCGAACTCTCAGATCTGTTGCCACGTCCCTCCTGACGGTCAACATTCAGGATCTACTCCATCTTCATAGCTTCAACATTCTTGCACCCTGCTCAACTGAAAACTCCTGGAGAAGGATTTCTACAGATTTCCATATCTCTCACCACCTGTCTCTCCAGATGATGGATGGTCTTGCTTGGCTTTAGGAATTCAACGAGTCCTTACTCCTATGCACACTCAACAGTTCTCCCACAATCTGAGACTTGGACTGATCTCATCCTTCTGCACTCTTTACATGGACTCTGTGTGTGTTGACGCTAATCTTCCTGGGATTTGGGACTTGGAACGATTATTTCTCTGGGGCACGCCTTGCGTTATCTCTTCTGAGATTTGAGCCTGATTAACCTTCTAAGGGTCTCAGCCCTCTGCATCCTTCAAGGGATTTTCCAATTCCCTCCTAGAAACTCGATGCCCTTCCTCCCGATATTGAAAGATGAAATTGCTTTACCTTTGGCGCACTCCTTGCACTTGACTGAGCCCTCGAATGGATTTCTTTCAACACTTTGTCTGAGGGTTGTCCTGGTGCACTCCTTGCATAGGTATTCCTCCAGAGTGTTCAACAACTATGTTCACCTTGAGCTTCAACTACTCTAACCTCAAAGGTTTTTGTCTCCTTTTTTCCTCAAAGGGATATATGTGCCCTCTTGGAAACTTTTTCTCAATGCAAATTTGCAGAGCTTCTTTCCTTTAGAGTGTTCAGTAACTCTAGTTTTTCCTCAATTCCTCCAACACTTCAGGACATGTTGATTCTTTTCATTCCTTTCACCTGCTCAATGCCCTCCTAGAAGAGTTTTATAGAGTGTTCATCAACTATATGCTACGCTTACTCCTTCGCAATCCTTCCTCCAAGGTATTCAACAACCTTGTCTCTCTATGCCTCCTCTGCACAACCTCTCCTCTAAGGTATTCAACAACCTTGAGGTTCCCCTTTGAGTCCATGAATTATCCTGGTGTGCCCTCCTGGCATGTTCTTTTCTGACTCGTAAGAGTTCATATGCACACTTCTTGTGCTAGCTCACAAAGTTTCTAATACTCTGTTGTGCACTCCTTGCACAACCTAAAGAACCCAAAAATAATCCAACAAAGTCACAGATAGAGAATTTATATCCTTACCCTATAGATCAAATATAACATACACTTCTACAACATAAATTCCTACAAACATAAATGACATTCATAAACAAACATCCATGACACAAGAATTTGTAAACAATGAATTTTTTTCTTTTGTAATAATATCAAAATGTCAATTACAATGTATGAGCTCGGAATGCAACTGAGTCTCGACTCTTCTCTCCTCTCCTATCAACAACAACTCAACAACACCATTGAAACCTCCCTCTGGGCATAAAATACAAATATTTATACAAGAGAGGACTCATCGAGTCTTTCCCTCCAACTACTCTAGTGGTGTCTAATCACCATAAAACCGCCTATCTACTAAGGCATATTACAATGAGTGGAAAATCTAGTTTGATTCTGATCTAGATCCCTCCTACTATTAACCACTTAAGGCAAGCTCAACTACTACCTGTGCGAAGGCATGATTTGGCTCTTCCAGCATGACAACATTCAATTGCATTGATTAGAATTAAAATTCAAGGGAAAAATGAGAGGGTTGGTGCCTCTCCCCTCCTTGAATGTGCACTAATGTGTTGAATAGCTGGTGTGTGCTGAGGTGGAGCAATTCTCCTTCATCAAAGGGGTGGATTTATGGTATGTAAATTACCTGGAGGAGAGTGACAATATGTTAGATGAAATCAACATCATTTTTCATTCATTTTAGGATCCTTTTGCACCATGTTTGTAGTCAATAAGCAATACAAAGTTTTCATATTTTATTAAATAGGAATTTGTTTGCAAGTTCTCAAATGAGTTTCCATTAAGTAGGTCTTTTTATTTTGCTCCCGAAGAAACACATGCAAGGATTTCAACTAGTGGACAGAGCGCTTACTTGGTTACACTAGGTTTTTTATTTCACTTGATTTTGTAGTGAATTTAAACATATTAGGGTAGGACTATTGGTGTGCAAATAAGGTTGTTGGGAAACCATTTATTTCAATTTGATTTTTAGTAGTGTACAGTTCTAGTTTGCAAATTTTGTTTCCAGATGAAGATTTTGGAAAGATTAGGTCACAGGTAAGTTTGCAAGTTGCAAGGTATGAAAATTTGGTAGAATCCCAATGGAAGGATAATATTCTGTTTGTTCTTTGTTGCCTTGCAATAAGGACAACATCCCCATTGGAGTCGATGTTAGCACATGTCATTTTTTTCTAAATTTGGCTAAACAATGATTTTTACAGGATTATTTTGCTCTTGGGCTCATATGTAGGATCAAGGTTATTTTGGGAAAAAACGTATATTGGGCATTACTGATCTAGGTGGATATCAATGGCCACCAACCTTTTCCAACTGGCTCAAAACAATTTTCAGACAATTTTGGAAATTTGCTATTTTTAGCAGTTTTTAAGGGGGCTAGTTTGAGGGGCAAAAATGTGTATTGGACCTTACATTGCTCAATCTCCAAATCATAGTTTGACAAAATATTCCTATGAGCCTAAATCCCTATGTATAGCCCAAATTCGTTTATGTAGTGCTTAGACACTTATTGCAGTATTAACCATTTTTGTAGTGCTCTTGCTTTCATAAAAAAATAAATGCTCGAAACATGGTGCTTGAGGAAGTTTTAGCTAATTAGGTTATATGAAGGAGTTTAATGTTCATTTTCAAAAAAATGGTGGGCCTGAGGCCCAACCTCCAAGTTTCCAAGACAAGTATAAAATTCCACAAGTCCAATCACAAGCCAACACCAAACAACACAAGCACAATGCTCGAGTTTAGCGCCAAGCCATGACCAAGTAGCAATGTGCCAAGGCTCCTCTCACCAGGTGAGTTGTATGTGCACAATGCGTCGAAAGGATTTCTACATAATGGTCAATATAGAAACCTTTTCACCTTTTCATCCTATGCACGTGGGATATATCCCAGTGTGAAAATAAAATAAATGCAACTTTGAATCTGTCAAGCGCCTAAGGCCAAATCACAACAAGGGACCAAGCCCAAGTTCGAGTCTCAAAGGTAGCATTTAGTGGTAACAAGGAATGTTTAACGATGCATGTGTCGAAATGGATATGACAAGTGTATGAATTCTAATAAAAAGTGTCAAAGGAACAACGTGGCGTCCACTGGTGTCGAAGGCAGAGACTTCCAAACAATGTGAGAATGTGACTTTGAAACCTAGGTAGGAAGGTATACCGCCTCATATGTTCAAGAAACTTATTGGAAGTGGTCATATTGAGTTCTCTACCACTAGACAACATGATGTATTGGAGTTATTTTAACATCTACTTGACCATGTTGAATGAGGCAATGAAGGAAACCCTCAATTGGATCCTTCTAGATGTTTTAAGTTTTGTGTTGAAGAGCGGATTCTTTGTCCATCTGGGAAAGTTTCATATAATAAAAGACTTTACAATGTTCTTTATCTAAATATTAATTTACATGCAACTATCAATAAGGATGAGGTAGCAGTTTTTTAGAAGAACAAAGAAGAGAAGGAATCAACACGAGAGAAATTTAACAATGAGTAAATTGCTTGTCCAAGAGTATCGTTGTCAACATGTCTAGCTAGTTTTTCAGCACTATAGGAGGTCCGTGATTTTTATAGCAATGCACTGCATGCTAATATAACAACAATTTAAATTGTCGGTATAGCTACATTTCCTGATTATTTTCTACCACATATGTGAAAGTTTATCATAGAGGCTGGTTCAGTTCTTGAAAAAAATGATGCTTTTATTGATGTTCCTAACATAATAGATATCAACCATATGCATAGAAAAGATTTTCAACCAAGAGAGGAGTTACTACATGAAAATGCTCAAAGAATGCCATCAACTAATGAAGCAATTGTGTGACAAATTGAAACCATGGGTTTTCCTCATCTTTATTGTGAAAACGATTCTATAAACACCCCAAATATAGAAGTTGAGGATGTAATGAATTGGCTTCTATGCCACATGGAGGACCCAAATATTGATACAATTATATCTACTGGAAGGAAAAATGATATAAATCTCAAGCCACATGTTGATGAAGGACTTGTGGATACTCTTTTTGGATTTGGATTTGAATCATATGTTGCACGGAAAGAATTAAGAGCCACAAGTGGTCATATTGAGAGATTAGCTAAGTGGATTTTTTTGGCCACAAGATAGATAAAATAAACCACGCAAACAAACACGGTGAGGCTACACTCACTTCTTATTCAATAATGAAGACAGATTACATCTTTATATAGGAAAAGACTCTCTTGAGTTAGTTACATGCAAACCAAAGACAACTGGACTCTTAACTAATAACTGACTCTTAACACGCCTACAAATGACTCTCACAACTGAAGCTATCACAACTGGTGCTTTCTCCATTATTTCCAAGTCTCCCCCTTAATGGATACTGGATTGACTTCTACACCTAACATCTCCCTAAACAGTTCGAACTTAATCTTTCCAAGAGGCTTACTGAAAATATCAGCAGCATTTTCACTAGTATTACAATACACAAGAGTTATTTCATTTGACTGCAACTTTTCTCGAACAAAATGATACTGAGATTCAACATGCTTTGTCCTTGCATGAAAAATTGGATTCTTCGCAATATTGATTGAAATTTGATTATCACATCTGATCATTGTAGGTTCCTTTCATTCTTCTCCAACATCTTGAAGAAGTCTTCTTAACCAAACAGCTTCACAGGCTGCTGCACACAAGGCTTTATATTCTTCTTTGGTAGAGGACAAAGATACAGTAGGATGCTTTTTACTGCTCCATGAAACAACCCCAGATCCAATGCTAAACGCATATCCAGTGGTTGATCTTCGATCATCCATATTGCCAGCCCAATTAGAATCTGAATAACCTGTTAACTCAACATTAGATGCATCAGTATACTTAATACCATAATCAAGTGTACCTTTTAGATACCTGAGTACTGCCTTTTCTACATTCCAATGGCTTTCATGAGGTTTTGCCATGAACTGACTTAACACACTCACAGAATATGAAATATCAGGTCTGGTTGTGGTGAGATCATTCAGACTACCCACCATCTGTCTATACACAGTGCCATTCACCTCCTTCGAACCATCATCACAAGACAGTTTCACATTCTATTGCATGGGAACAGTAGAAGACTTACACTGATCCATCTTAAATCTCTTAAGTATTTCTCTGA
>ML783289.1:466285-477690 GCA_009831015.1 Picea engelmannii
TTTAACCATATGTCCAGGTCGACCACAATAAAAACAACTCTTTGACTCATTCCTATCAGATTGCATACCTTGATTTGGAGATTGTCTTCTCTGCGATGAACTGCCTTTATGCCATGAACCGCCTCTCTGCCATGAACTGCCTCCTCTGCCTCTTACTCCTGATATTCCTCTCGCAGATCTATTATTTGACCACAGTGCCAAATATTTACTCTGAGGCTTCATATTCCCACACCTCTCTTCCTCTTGCAACAAGATACCTGTCAATTCTTCAAATGTAGGAGGTTTCTCCCTTGCTGCAAGGCCTGTTATGAACATATGATAATCTTCTAGAATACCATTTAAGGTAATAGTCACTAGATTAGTGTTGGAAACAATTTTGCCTATATTTACTAGCTTGTCTTTCACCTCTTTAATGTGACCCAAAAATGAACTAACAGATTCATTTCCATCCATCCTAATGCCTAGCAATTTATTTTTCAGGAACAAAATGCGATTTGTGTTGCTAGTTTCATACAATGTTTTAAGAGCTGTCCATGTAGCAGCAGAAGTTGTAGCGTTTCTAATATGTGCAATTATGCTATCTTTAACTGACATGTGCAACAATACCTTTGCCTTGTTTTCGTGCTTCTCCTAGTCTTGGATCTGTGTTGCTGTCGCACCTGTAGCCGCATCAGGTTTCAGTTCAGTTCCCTTTGCAATGTTCCCGACACCATAGCCCTCCATGAGCGTCTGCATATTGAATTTCTAGTTAATGAAGTTCGATCCATCTAACTTGTTGGCTTCGTTGAGGTAGGTCTTTGCCAGTGGATTCGCCATCGCTGGAATTTAGTCTCTTACAAGAAAATCACCAAGGATATGCAACTTTTTTTTTTTGCTTTGTCTTCGGATCCACTGATCCAACTCTATCTCTGTTCTCCAATAAATATTCTAATCTAATACACTTCAGATCTCCTTATATATAAAAACTCACAATCATATGTATAAAAAAGGAATTAAAATACCTCACTCATCACAAAGGTAAAGTTTAAACCTTAGACCTTACAAAGGATCCACTCCACTTTAATAAGAAAACTCCACCTTTAATAAAGTACTTTATACTTCAAGCTTATTTAAACGCTCCTTTACCACATGGAATAAGCCACGAACCAATAAAAATATATATATAAACAATATATATATTTTACCACACTTTACCACTTAAACTCATTACCTCATTTTCTCCACAGATGCAAATGGTTTCGAAAAAATAAAAACTTGTGCTTTTCAACTTTGCAAACTCACGCATGCAATTCCAACTTTGCAAACTCACAATTTTTTTTCAAAGGAACATTCAACACTCCTTTAATTTTGCAGGTTCAACGCTGGCGCCTGGGGTCAATGGAAACGGGAGTGTTGTAGCGCTCTGTCCATGTAGAAGGGTGGTGCCAGCACAACAACGCTCGCATAAGCTTTCAACGGGAGCGCCGAGGATCGGAAAACTGAATGCGTGAAGTGTGGGAGCGTCGGCGCTCTCTACCACTGTATAAGGGGGCGCTCTCAAAAAACAAATGCACGTGCTTCTCTACGCAACAACTATCTGGCTCTATCACGCGCCTCTCCACGCAGCATGCAAGGGAACGAATTGCAGTCTCGTAGTCGCACGCCTCTCTCCTCCCTCAGGCTCTGATACCAAGATAAAATAAACCACGCAAATAAACATGGTGAGGCTACGCTCACTTCTTATTCAATAATGAAGACGGATTACATATTTATATAGGAAAAGACTCTCCCGAGTCGGTTACATGCAAACCAAAGACAACTGGACTCTTAACTAAGAACTGACTCTTAACACGCCTACAACTGACTCTCACAATTGAAGCTATCACAACTGGTGCTTTCTCCATTATTTCCAAGTAAGATTCCATTGGCATGGATTCAGATGCCAATTCTAATGGTGCTCCTACTACATCTGATCAGGCATTACCAGAGAAAGAGATTTTCACTGTGACACATTGGCTTTTGATCATTTACATGCTTTCCATATCAGGAAAGGTCAAATGTTTGAACACAGTAAAGAATAAAGCTTTCGCAGCGAGCACATGTCGCAAAAGTGTCGTAGATGAAAGTTTCGCAACACGTTGTCTTGACACGCTATAAAAGTACATCAGATATCCAGATCAACATTTGATTGGACCTCCAGTTGAAGAAAAATTTGCAAGTCAACATTAGCATTCAGAGGTTTAGTTGTTTGGTTCTAGATGTATATAATTTGAATAAATTAGCATGTAATTAATAAAATCCAAAACCGATTCCTATTACTTAGTAATTAGTTTAAAAGTGGTTTTGTTTTCTTGTAACTGCATCTATGATTAGGAAGTTAGTTGGATTCGAATCCCTCATCTTGGGAAGAGACATGTTCTATATATTTTTTAATTTTCATTGTATGAAGGGTGGGTTAGAGTAGGAGAGGAGACATATATCCGTTTTTAATGATGTTTTGAGCTTAAGGTTGGTGATCAATATAGATGTATGAAGCACTTATTTTCAAGGATTCATGTGTTAATGCTTCTTGGTGATGTGTTTCCTTTTTGTGTATGTGTTTATTTTCTACAATTATTCATTTCATTGTATAATCTTTAGTGTTTAATTGAGCTTAGATAATTCATAATTTATATTGCATGCTTTGGATTATAGCAATTAAGTACTTCACGTTTTCATATAAAATCAAACATAAAACTGATCCATGTTAGATGCTTCATGTTTGATGGGTTGTTTACATTCATTTCCTCCACCATACTACAACAATATTGATATCTAGGAAACGTTGGTTACATTTCCCTTGTCACTAAATTGATCATTAAACAATTATTGATGACTTTTCCCCATTTTTAGTCCTAGACTCCATGCACAATGGAATTCTTCCCTTAACTCTACCACAATCATTTTACAAACCTTATTTCCCTTTCAAATCTAGCCACTGATCCTAATTTATAGTGAGTCAGCCCACTTTGGTTCAGAAAATCTAGATTCCAAGCCTAAAGTTGGTTTGAAGGTTACCTTCATGGTTTTCCTCCCACAGGTGAGAAAATTACAGAGTGATAACATTAGGTGTCATTGTCGGGGAACGAAGGTTATACTTTTCCCAGAGAAGAATGATAAAATTTTCAAATCTGATTTATGATGGTGGACAAAAGTCTGACATAAGCTGGTTCTGTACTATCCACCTAGTGACTCCAATTATCCTACAATTAGATTCAAAGACTTCACTGGAGGATGAGCTCATTTGAAAAAAACATGGAGGGACAAAGGTCAAGGTATCAAAGTATACATTTTTTCCAAGACATCTTACTCATTTTCATCAGTTACTTTGTATGTTTTCCTGAACTCATCAAAAGAATCTTCTTTTTCTTTCTCCATTTAGATGATGACCATAAATGTTCATTTGTATATCCTTATTTTAAATCTACATATCCTTCCTCTTGTATTTTGTATCTTGAACAAGATCCTATTGATGACCATATTCAATATGATGAGCCTCAAGAGATCAAGGTTGATATTTCACCTTCTACACATAGTCTCACATCCTCCAAGATCCTTGGCAGATATAGGCCTCTTAAATTGCCTTCTATCCTTCATGATTTTCTAGCGAAGCATTATAAGTGCCTGCTTATGTTTGATGGAAAACTTGAGAAGATTTCGACTAAAAATCACATCCAAGCTTTTGAGCACTTCACAAATCGTTTTGAGATTGAACATGCTGATGTTTACATAAGAACTATTTTTCAATCACTGCAAGGGGATGTCAAAGAGTGGTTTAGACACTTACATCCTGAATCCATCAGCTCATGGGAGGAATTGAAATAATTTTTTTTAAAGTTATGGGGTGAGAAGAAGTCTTGGGATCAGTATATTGCAGATTTTAATTCCATGAAGAAACAGAGAAATGAAATGAAATCTATGTTCAATAGGAGGTTTTGCAGTTTGTATTACAATATTCCTAAGGAGATCCAACCTTCTGAAGCTACTACCATGCTATATTATGCAACATATCTTCATCCATATGTGTCTCTCATTCTATTGGAAAGGAGATATGTCACCTTGAAACAAATTTTCATTGATGCTCAAGAAATAGATCATAACCTCAAAGCCTGTCAAAAACGTTCATATCAGATTGAGGACAAGGAGTTGGATGCTGAAGAATATGAGAGTGAACATGAACGAAAAGAAATTGATTTGAATTTTGAGAAGAGAGTGAATAATATCATGCATTCTCTTGAAGTTTTTAATGTTGATGTTTTTGTAGAATATTATATTCCACCTATTGAAGAATAAGTTGTTGGACCAAATTGTTTTGTTCTCGATTTGAATTTTGATCCCTTTCATCATGAGTAGAGAGTTGATTACGCCATGATTTTTTTTGAAATTTTCAGTGAAGAATGTCATGAGAGTGATTTTGTATAACAGATTTTTGAAGAGCAAGTTGTTGTCCCAATTTTCATGTTTAATGACATTGTCGAGTTTTATGATCTGCCTAAATATGATGAATATGGAAATGATTATGATCTTGACTTTCTAGAGCATCCTACTGCATTTGGGAAGGATTTTGTTTAGTAGTCAGATGAAAACAATAAACTTGCATATTCGAGTTATGACAATGATAATGAGCATGATGAAAATTGTGAGTTAGCTGAAGGAAATACTCTACCTTTGTGCTTTTCTTCATTCCAGTTTCTGAAGGAGAATTTTCATAGTGTTATAAGTCAACAGTCTTCTCATGTTTTTCCTCACACAATAGATGGTTATATGGATGATTTTCAAAGTCAAACTTTGTTTCCATTAAACAACCATGAGTTTGAAAATGAATTTGATGATAATTTAGTGTTAGAACCAGTCATGATATTCTTTCCAGTAAGGGTTTATTTGCATCATTTTTATGCAGATTTTCATACTTTATATGATAGCTCATTGAATAAATTACATGAAAGAGAAGATGCAGATGAAGGGTGACACAAACCCCCCTCTTCCTCTCGGGGCTACACAACCTCCCTATCTAGGATCGTTCAATCACTTGAGTCGGATCAACTCTTCGGGACCCTGTTGGCCCCACAATCATTTTACATAGCCCCCTTTTTCTGCTAGGTGCAGGTCCTATGAGACTCGCAGGCTCCTGCTAAGCACCTATTCTTCTTCACCTGACCTCGAGCTATGAACTTAGGCCAGTCCTCTTCGCCACTCCACAGTTTGGAGATTTCATGGGTATCTTACTCTCTTCTTTCTTCCGGGGTACCTTTCCTCCAAATTACGGGGATCTTTGCCACGTGTCCTTCTGGATCCAACGGTCTATATTCACTTCGATCTTCACGACTCTGTGAATATTTTCCTTTGCTCCACACAATTCTTCTGATGTTATTTCTCGTGAACTCTCAGATCTTCTGCCACGTCCCTCCCGACGGTCAATGTTCAGGATCTACTCCTTCTTCATAGCTTCGACAGTCTTGCACCCTGCTCAACTAAAAACTCCCAGAGAATGATTTCTCTGGATTTCCATATCTCTCACCACCTATCTCTCCATACGATGGACAATCCCGATTGGCTTCAGGAATTTAATGAGTCCTTACTCCTATCCACACTCAACACTTCTCCCACAGTCCAAGACTTGGACTGATCTCATCCTTTTGCAATCTTTGCAGGGACTCTGTGTGCGTTGACACTAATCCTCCTGGGATTTGGGACTTGGAACGTGTCTATCTCCAGTGCATGCCTTGTGTTATATATTTTGAGTTTTGAAACTGATCAACCTTCTAAGGGTCTTGACCCTCTGCTTCCTTCAAGGGATTTTTTGGTGCCCTCCTGGAAACTCGATGCCCTTCCTCGCGAGCTTGAAAGACAAAATTGTACCTGTGGCGTACTCCTTGTGCTTGACTAAGCCTTCAAATGGCTTTCTTTCAACACTTTGTCTAACGGTTGTCCTGGTGCACTCCTTGCAAAGGTATTCCTCTAGAGTGTTCAACAACTATGTTCAACTTAAGCTTCAACTACTCTAACCTCAAAGGTCTCTGTCTCCTTTGTTCCTTGAAGGGATATATGTGCCCTCTTGGAAACTTCTGCTCAATACAAGCTTGCAGAGCTTCTTTCCCTCAGAGTGTTCAGTAACTCTGGGTTTTCCTCAATTATTCCAACACTTCAGAATGTGTTGATTATATGCACTCCTTTCACCTACTCGATGCCCTCCTGGAAGCATTTTATAGATTGTTCATAAACTATATGTTATGCTTACTCTTGCACAGTCCTTCCTCCAAGGTATTCAACAACCTTGTCTCTATGTGCCTCCTCTGCACAACCTCTCCTCTAAGGTATTCAACAACCTTGAGGTTCCCCTTTGAGTGCATGAATTATCCTAGTGTGCCCTCCTGACATGTTCTTTTCTGACTCGTAAGAGTTCAGATGCACAGTTCTTGCGCTAGCTCACAAAGTTTCTAATACTCTGTTGTGAAATCCTTGCACAGCCTAAAGAACCCAAAAATAATCCAACAAAGTCACAGATAGATAATTTTTATCCTTACCCTGCAGATGAAATATAACATACACATCTACAACATAAATTCATACAAACATAAATGACATTCATAAACAAACATCCATGACAGAGGAATTTGTAAACAATGAATTTTGTTCTTTTGTATTAATATCAGAATGTCAATTATAATGTATGAGCTCGAAATACAATTGAGTCTCGACTCTTCTCTCCTCTCCTACCAAAAACAACTCAACAACACCATCGAAACCTCTCCCTGGGCATACAATACAAAGATTTATACAATAGGGGACTCATCGAGTCTTTCCCTCCAACTACACTAGTGGTGTCTAACCACCATAAAAATGCCTATCTACTAAGGTATATTACAATGAGTGGAAAATCTAGTTTGAATCCAATCTAGATCCCTCCTACCGTCAGCCACTTAAGGTGACCTCATCTACAGCCTGTGCGAAGGCATGATTTGGCTCTTCCAGCGTGACAACATTTAATTGCATTGATTAGATTTAAAATTCAAGGGAAAAATGAGAGGGTTGTTGCCTCTCCTCTCATTAAATGCGCACTAATGTGTTGAATAGCTGGCACATGCTGAGGTGGAGCGATCCTCCTTCTTCAAAGGGCTGGATTTATGGTATGTAAATCACCTGGAGTAGAGTCACAATATGTTAGATGAATTCGATATCAATTTTCATTCATTTTAGGATCCTTTTGCACCATGTTTGCAGTCAATAAGCAGTACAAAGTTTTCATATTTTGTTAAATCAGAATTTGTTTGCAAGTTCTGAAATGAGTTTCCATTAAGTAGGTCTATTATTTTTCTCCCGAAGAAATACATGAAAGGATTTCAACTAGTGGACAGAGCGCTTGCCTGGTTACACTAGGTTTTTTATTTCACTTGATTTTGTAGTGACTTTCAACATATTAGGGTAGGACTATTGGTGTTCAAATAATCTTGCTAGGAAAGCATTTATTTCAACTTGATTTTTAGTAGTGTACAGTTCTAGTTTGAAAATTTTGTTTCCAGCTGAAGGTTTTGGAAAAATTATGTCACAGGTCAGTTTGCAAGTTGGAGGGTATGAAAAGTTGGGAGAATCCTAATGGAAGGATACTAGTCTGCTTGTTCTTTGCTACCTTGCAAGAAGGAAAACATCCCCATTGGAGTCGATGTTAGCACATGTAATGTTTTATAAATTTGGCTAAAAAATGGTTTTTACAGGATTATTGTGCTCTCGGGCTCATATGCAGGATCAAGGTTATTTTGGGAAAAAAAATATATTAGGCCTTACTGATGCAGGTTGATATCAGTGGCCACCAACCTTTTCCAACTGGCTCAAAACAATTTTCGAGCAATTTTGGAAATTTACTATTTTTAGCAGTTTTTAACTTCTGGGGCTAGTTTGAGGGGAAAAAACATGTATTGGGCCTTACATTGCTCAATCTCCAAATCACAATTTGACCAAATATTCCTATGAACCTAAATCCATATGTCTAGGCCACTTTTCTTTTATGAAGTGCTTAGAGACTTATTGCAGTACTAACCATTTTTGTAGTGCTCTTGCTTTCATTAAAAAAAAAATGCTTGAAACTTGGTGCTTGAGGAAGTTTTACCTAATGAGGTTATATGCAGGATTTTAATGTTCATTTTCCAAAAAATGGTGGGCTCGAGGCCCAACCTCCAAGTTTCCAAGACAAGCATCAAATTCCACAAGTCGCATCACAATCCAACACCAAACAACACAAGCACAATGCTCGAGTTTAGCACCAAGCCATGACCAAGTAGAAAGGTGCCAAGGCAGGAGCTCACCAGGTGAGTTATATGTGCAAAATGCATCGAAAGGATTTGTACACAATAGTCAATATAGAAACCTTTGCACCTTTTCATCCTATGCATGTGGGATATATCCTAGTGTGCAAATAAAATAAATGCAACTTTGAATCTGCCAAGCACCTAAGGCCAAATCACAACAAGGCACCAAGCCTGAGTTCAAGTCTCAAAGGTAGCATTCAGTGGTAGCAAGGAATGTTTAACTATGCATGTGTCGAAATGGATATGACAAGTGTATGAATTCAAATAGAAAGCGTCAAAGGAACAATGTGGCCTCCACTGGTGTCGAAGGCATAGGCTTCCAAATAATGTGAGAATGTGACTTTGAAATCTAGGTAGGAAGGTATACCATCTCATATGTTCAAGAAACCTATTGGAAGTGGTCATATTGAGTTCTCTACCACTAGACAACATGATGCATTGGAGTTATTTTAACATCTACTTGACCATGTTGAGCGAAGCAATGAAGGAAACCCTACATTGGATCCTTCTAGATGTTTTAAGTTTTGTGTTGAAGAGAGAATTCTTTGTCCATCTGGGAAAGTTTCATATAATTAAAGAATTTACAATGTTCTTTATCTAAATATTAATTTACATGCAACTATCAATAAGGATGAGGTAGCAGTTTTTTAAAAGAACAAAGAAGAGAAGGAATCAACAGGAGAGAAATTTAACAATGAGGAAATTGCTTGTCCAAGAGCATCATTGTCAACATGTCTAGCTAGTTTTTCAACGCTAGAGGAGGTGCGTGGATTTTATAGAAATGCACTGCATGCTAAGATAACAACAATTTAAATTGTCGGTCTAGCTACATTTCCTGATTATTTGGTACCAAATATGTGCAAGTTTATCATAGACGCTGGTTGAGTTCTTAAAAAACTTGATGTTTTTATTGATGTTCCTGACATAATAGATATCAACCATATGCATAGAAAATATTTGCAACCAAGAGAGGAGTTACTACATGAAACTATTCAAAGTGGGCCATCAACTAATGAAGCTATTATGTCACACATTGCAACCATGGGTTTTCCTCATCTTTATTGTGAAAACGATTCTATAAACACCCCAAATATAGAAGTTGAGGATGTAATGAATTGGCTTCTATGCCACATGGATGACCCAAATATTGATACAACTATATCTACTGGAAGGAAAAATGATATAAATCTCAAGCCACATGTTGATGAAGGACTTGTGGATACTCTTTTTGGATTTGGATTTGAATCATATGTTGCTCGAAAAGAATTAAGAGCCACAAGTGGTGATATTGAGAGAGTATCTAAGTGGATATTTTTCGGCCACAAGATTCCATTGGCATGGACTGGGATGCCAATTCTAATGGTGCTCCTAGTACATTTGATCAGACATTACCAGAAAAGGATATTTTCACTGTGACACATTGGCTTTTGATCATTTACATGCTTTCCATATCAGGAAAGGTCAAATGTTTGAACACAGTAAAGAATAGAGCTTTCGCAGTGAGCACACGTTGCAAAAGTGTTGTAGATGAAAGTTTTACAACACGTTGTCTTGACATGCTATGAAAGTACACTAGACATCCAGATCAACATTTGATTGGACCTCCAACTGCAACAAAATTTTCAAGTCAACATTAACATTTGAAGGATTAGTTGTTTGGTTCTATATGTATGTAATTTGAAGAAATTAGCATGTAATTAATAAAATCCAAAATGGATTCCTATTACTTAGTAATTAGTTTAGAAGTGGTTTTGTTTTGTTGTAACTACATCTATGATTAGGAAGTCAGTTGGATTTGAATCCCTCATCTTGGGAAGAGACATGTTCTATATATTTTTAAATTTTCATTGTATGAAGGGTGGGTTAGAGTAGGAGAGGATACATATATCCCTTTCTTATGATGTTTTGGGCTTAAGGATGGTGATCAATATAGATGTATGAAGCACTTCTTTTCAAGGATTCATGTGTCAATGCTTCTCGATGATGTGTTTCCTTTTTTTGTATGTGTTTCTTTTCTACAATTATTCATTTCATTGTGTAATCTTTAGTTTTTAATTGAGCTTAGATAATTCATAATTTATATTGCATGCTTTGGATTATAGCAATTAATTACTTCACCTTTTCATCTAAAATCAAACATAAAATTGATCCCTGTTAGATGCTTCATGTTTGATGGGTTGTTTACCTTCATTTCCTCCACCATACTACAACAATCTTGATATCTAGGAAACATTGGTTACATTTCCCTTGTCACTAAATTGATCATTAACCAGTTATTGATGACTTTTCCACGTTTTCAGTCCTAGACTCCATGCACAATGGAATTCTTCCCTTAAATCTACCACAATCATTTTACAAACATTATTTCCATTTCAAATCTAGCCATTGATCCTAATTTACAGTGAGTCAACCCTCTCTAGTTTGGAAAATCCAAAATCCAAGCCTAAAGTTGGTTTGAAAGTTACCTTCATGGTTTTCCTCCCACAAGTCGGAAAATTACAGAGTGATAACATTTGGCGTTGTTGTCAGGGAACGAATGTTCTATTTTTCCCGGAGAAGAATGATAAAATATTCAGATCTGATTTATGATGGTGGACAAAAGTATGACATTGTGTACCATCCACCTAGTGACTCCAATTATCCTTCAATTAGATTCAAAGACTTCACTGGAGGATGAGCTCATTTGAGAAAAACATGGAAGGAAAAAGGTCCAGGTATCAACGTATACATTTTTTCCAAGACATCTTACTCATTTCCATTAGTTACTTTGTATCTTTTCATGAACTCATCAAAATAATCTTCTTTTTCTTTCTACATTTAGACGATGACCATAAATGTTCATTTGTATATCCTTATTTTAAATCTACATATCCTTCCTCTTGTATTTTTTATCTTGAACAAGATCCTATTGATGACCATATTCAATATGATGAGCCTCAAGAGATCAAGGTTGATATTTCACCTTTTGCACATAGTCTCATACCCTCCAAGATCCTTGGCAGATATAGGCCTCTTAAATTGCCTTCTATCCTTCATGATTTTCTAGCGAAGCATTATAAGTACCTGCCTATGTTTGATGGAAAA
>ML783289.1:488062-504338 GCA_009831015.1 Picea engelmannii
TATATTGATATTTGGTTCTTAACAGTTAGGTTTTTGGATGTATATGGTTTTGGCATTCATATTTATTGTAAAAAGGACTTAATATCCCGATTGTATTGATATTATTGTGAATAAGAGTAGCCATCACATCTCTTCTCGGAGATAAGTTGCCACCATTCTAGCAAGCTTGTTTTCAGTCTGCATTCTATAGTTTTCAGCATATTTCTTATTTAATAGAAGTCAAGTTTTACTATATATCTGTTATAGTTCACTGTGTCTCTGTGTTAACATTATAAATACATGGTTTCATTTTTTCCGCGCTCATAAATATAGATCAGTGATATGAAAGTGGTCTGCTCCTTGTTTCTTTTTAATGCATGTCCCCGACGCGGTCAAGGTTTAGATAGTTGGGTATCGAGCTTGTTTCTCTTGAGGAAAACTACTCTCGCACTCCCAAGATACCACCCATGGCAGAAAAAAATAAATACAAAGGGATATGATATCCTTTTAAAATGTTTCTCAAGGAAGCCCTTGATCAATAGAAGAATAAGATGATGGATAGCTTCGCACAAATACTTTGACGACTGCTGACAAGTGAGGCATCCATCTCAAGTAGAAGCACCACCCCCTTCAAGGTATAGATCAATTTTTATATTCCTATATTTGAAGGTCAAATAGATGCAAATGCCATAAATAAATGGTTAAACCTTCTAGAAGGGTATTTTTCTGCCCACAACTTTTATGATAGAGAAAAGATTATATTTGCGCTCCTCAAGGCCATCCTCCATGTCCAAGATTGGTGGGATAATTTCTGTGAGAAAAATGAAATAGAAGGATCCACATTATTTGTAGTTGCACCCTATTAGGAGTCCTTTTAGGGATGTTATTAAGGAACAATACTAACCTATTGGAAGTTATGACGACTTGTATACAAGATGGACCACACTGCAGCAGGAAAGAGACCAAACAGTTCGAGAGTTCACCAATGTCTTGGATACCTTTCCCACCAAGATGGGTATCAAATATTTTGAGTGGCATATGGTACTCAAGTACCATAGTGTTGTGCATAGATACATCCATATATAAATGGATTTTTTGAACATCTTGTTCTTAGGAATGTCCTATCGATATGTCATCAAAATCGAGCATAAGCTAAACAAAAGACGCGACAGTTTGGGTCTGAGAACCCCTCACATCAGAAGTAGGGAAAGGGAAGCCCTAACCCACAGAAAAAGGACAGAGAAAATATGGGAAATATTATGACAACCAGTCAAATCTGCAAGAAAAAAAGGACAATGGGAAAACGAATAAAGATACCTAGAAGTGGTGTGACTTCCATAAGAGCCCCTGGAATAACACTTTTGATTGTCTCTCAAAGAAATAATTAGTGGCTAAAGTAAAAGCCTTTGAATCAAATGTGGGTTCTGAATCTAAGTCAAAACTAGAGAAGGGGAGATAGATCATTGAAGTGTAACCTAGTGCCACCATTTCTACCACCAAGATCCAGCCCATTGAACTTGATGAGCCAGAGGAAGGCGAGCGCCTCTTTCATTCACAGATGTGGGTGAAAGGCACTCCACTGCACTTCATCATTGATAGAGGTAGCCAGAATAACCTCATATCAGCAGAGGTCGTCAAGCATCTAGCCCTGCTCACAACACCACACCCACAACCCTACACCATCAGATGGCTCCTTAAAGGAAGCGATCTTCATGTCAACCAACATTGTCGCCTGTCGTACGACATTAATCCATTCAAAGGTGAGGTATTTTGTGATGTTGATCCCATTGATGTTTGTGATTTTATTTTGGGACAACCTTAATTATGGAAATGTCATGCTTTATATGAGTCTAGGCATCGCAGTTTTATTATTACTTTCAGGAAATTGTATAGGATACCTGAGGTAGTCCGACCTAGTGCTATTTCCTTGACATCTGCCAAGTAATGCAGGAAGGTCATTTATCAGACCGAGAAGTTTGTGTTCTTTGTGATTCTCTCTCAGAGTGAGAAAAATGTTGTGGCCACATCCATGGCCTCCACAGACGACCTCTCCACGCAGTAGAAGCAAGTGGATAATGTCATGGAAGAATACAAATACATCTTCTCATCACCTACTAGAGTACCTCTACACTGTTAGGTCAAGCATCCCATTGATATGACCCCCAACACAGCGCTACCAAATGGGCCACTCTATCATCGCTCTCTGCTATAAAATGAGGAGATCAAGCATCAGATCCAAGAACTGCTCCACAAGGGGAACATCTGACCCATCTCATCACCTTGTGGAAAGTCCAATCATGTTGGTGTAGAAGAAATACAAGACTTGGCCACTCTGCATTCATTACTGGGCTCTAAACAAAATCACAGTCAGGAACTAATACCCGATTCCATGAATTGAAAATGTCCTTGATTAGGTCAAGGGGGCCAAATACTTCAGTAAGATTGATCTGAAGTCTGTCTACCATTAGGTCCCAATAGAACATAAAGATGTATGGAAAAATTCCTTCAAGTCAAAAGAAGGTCTTTTTGAATGGCTAGTGATGCCATTTGGTTTGATGAATGCCCCAACAACTTTCATGAGGTTGATGGATGATATCATGCGGCCTTTCACTAATTATTTTTTGGTGGTGTATCTAGATGAGATCCTCATCTACAACAAGACTTGGGCAGAACACTTGCAACATATTCGGCGGGTTCTCCACACTCTATGGCAACAAAATCTATATGCCAACTTGGAAAAATTATCCTTTGGCATGGATAGGGTCCATTACCTAGGATACATTGTTGATGCACATGATTTGCATGTTTATCCAACCAATATACAAGTCATTCGTGACTATCCAGCCCCAACCATGCTCACTGAACTTCGAAGATTCTTAGGCCTTGCCAATTTTTATCGTAGGTTCATGTTGGGATTCTCCCATATTGCATGGGACCTCAGTAAAATAACAAGAGGTGGTGGTAAGAAAAATTTTATGTGGGGCCTATCCTAACAGAAAAAATTCGATGATCTGAAGCAACGCTTGTGTTCAGCATCAGTGCTCTCATTAACTGACCTGCAACAACCCTTTGAGATCGAGACAGATGCTTCAGACTATGCTATGGGCTTAGTCCTCACTCAGCATGGCCACCCCATGTCCTATCATAGTGAGAAACTATTATATGTCATCCGTAAGTACCCTACTTACGACAAAGAAATGTACTCCATTATGCAATCCTATCGCTAGTGGAGGAATTACATTATCGGGAAGGAGACAGTCATCCACATTGATCATAAGCCACTGTAGTTCATGCAGACACAAGGAAAATTTCAGAATGACCGCCATCAAAAGTGGTCAAAATATTTGCAGTAGTTCCACCTCAACATCAAGTATAAAATATGAAGCACCAACCGAGTCGTTGATTTCCTCAAGTCACCTCTAGTCGTGGCCGCCTACAAGAAGAGCATCATGGTGGAGGACATTGCCAATATTTTCTTTGAATGAGTGTGGGTACACTTTGGGATCCCAAAAAAATTTATCTCAGATTGGGATAGTCAGTTCCTCAACACATTCTAGTTGAGCCTCTGGTCACTGCTGGACACCAAGCTCACCAAGTCCACTGCCTTCCACCCCCATATGGATGGCCAAACTAAGGTCATCAACTGGATGATCTTTCACATCGTAAGAATGTACAATTCCAAGCACCCTCACACCTGGGATGAGAGTCTTCCCTATGTTCAACACAACTACAATAGAGCCATACATAGCTGAATCGGCCACAACCCCTTTCAGGTGGGGTTGAGATTTCAACCTTTGGGTCCCATGAATGTTGCACTACCCCTTGCGGCCACCCAGGAAGACTCATCGCATGATCCAAATGCAACTAAAAAATCCACCTAGTTCATTGAGCGGATACAACACATCCACCAACATGTTCAGGATATTTTATAGAAGCTCAATGCCAAGTACATGTAGCACCATGATCAACACCAGGTGCCACACCAGTTTTGGGTGGGAGACAAAGTTTGGTTGCACTTGTAGAACGAATGCCTTATAGGGCCTCATCAAAATATTTGTCCATTATTTTATGTTCCTTACACCATTACCAAGGATATGGGTGACAATTGTTTTGAGCTCAACCTGCCCCCCTTCCTTGGCTTGCACCCAATGTTCAATGTGGACCTCCTTCAACCTTATTTTCCACCATTATTGGACACCTCAGAGATAATGGAACAATTGACACCAATAGAGTTCAACCTTGACTGCATAGAACATGAATGCACTTATTATATCATGGACACATAGGTCAAGGGAGCTCACCATCAGAGGATCTAGCTTTATTGGGTTGTCAAAGTAGGGCAACTCCTGCACCAAGGAAAGTGGCTCACACGAGGCCAAATTCAACGAAAATTTCCTCATCTAATGGGGGAACTCAACACAATGGAGACCATTTCTTCCTAAGGAGGGAGGATTGATCCAGGTGGATATCAGTGGCCAACCACCTTTTCCAATTGGCTCAAAACAAATTTCAGGCAATTTTGGAAATTTACTATTTTTAATAGTTTTTAACTTCTAGGGCCAATTTGGGGGCCTAAACGGATTTTTTTCACGACCGGGCACTTCAATAATAGCCAAAGGCTCTCATTGATCCCCCTAAATGAATATAATCATCAATACCTTTCCAACGAGATATTGTTCCCCCTAAACAAACATTGTATGCAAAAGTTACGATCCCGAGAAGTTAATGTACTAACTTACCCCAACGGGGCCCACATGACTTTTTGCACTTCATTTCTTAGGATTATGTTCTTAGATGTCTAGGGTTTTGTAAATAATCTTTATTGTAAAAATGTCTTCAAAGCCTCATTGTACTGATCTTCTTGTGAATGAGCGTAGTCATCACATCTTTTCTCATAGATAAGCTGTCACCATTCTAGCAAGCTTGTTTTCGGTCTGCATTCTACAATTTTCAGCATATTTCTTATTTAATAGAAGTAAAGTTTTACTGTATCTTTGTTATATTTGACTGTGTCTCTATGTTAACATTTTAAATATATGGTTTAATTTTGTTTCACTCATAAATCGTGATATTCATATGAGCCTAAATCCATATGTCTAGCCCAAAGTCTTTTATGCAGCACTTAGAGACTTATTGCAGTATTAAAAATTTTTGCAGTTCTCTTTCTTTCATTAAAAATAAATAAATAAATAAATATTGAAACTTGGTGCTTGAGTAAGTTTTACCTAATGAGGTTATATGCAGGATTTTAATGTTCATTTTCCAAAAAAACATATTTCTTATTTAATATAAGTAAAGTTTTATTGTATCTCTGTTATATTTCACTGTGTCTCTATGTTAACATTTTAAATATGTGGTTTAATTTTGTTTCTCTCATAAATCGTGATATTCATATGAGCCTAAATCCATATGTCTAGCCCAAAGTATTTTATGTAGCGCTTAGAGACTTATTATAGCATTAAAAATTTTTGCATTCTTTCATAAAGAAACAAAATAAAATATTGGAACTTGGTGCTTGAGGAAGTTTTACCTAATGAGATTATATGGAGGAGTTTAATGTTTCATTTTCTAGTGAAAGAAACAAAATAAAATATTGAAACTTGGTTCTTGAGGAAGTTCTACCTAATGAGATTATATGCAGGAGTTTAATGTTTCATTTTCCAAAAAATCTCTTTCTTTCATAAAGAAACAAAATAAAATATTGAAACTTGGTGCTTGAGGAAGTTTTACCTAATGAGATTATATGCCCGAGTTTAATGTTTCATTTTCCAAAAAATTTATTGAAACTTGGTGTTTGAGGAAGTTTTACCTAATGAGATTATATGCAAGAGTTTAATGTTCCAAAGAATGGTGGGCAGGATGCCCAACCTCTGAGTTTCGGAACCAAGATTCAAAGTCTACAAGTCACATCACAATCCAACACTCAATTTTAGCGCCAAACCATGACTAAGTAGCAAAGCACTAAGGCGAGATCTCACAAGGTGAGTTATATGTGCACAACGAATCGAAATGAGTTGTACACAACCACCAATATAAACACCTTTGTGCCTTTTCATCCTATAAATGTGGGATATATCCCACTCTGCAAATAAAGGCTGGTGGAGTTCCTAAAAAACTTGATGTTTTTACTGATGTTCTTGACATAATAGATATCATCCATATGAATAGAAAAGGTTTACAACCAAGACAGGAGTTACAACATGAAACTGTTCAAAGAGGGCCTTTAACTAGTGAAGCTATTGTGTCACAACTTGCAGCCATGGGTTTTCCTCATCTTTATTGTGAAAAATATGTTATCAACACCCCAAATATAGAAATCTAGGATGCAATGAATTGGATTCTATGCCACATGGAGGACTCAGATATTGATACACCTATATCTAATGGAAGGAAAAATGATGCAAAGCTCAAGCCACCTGTTGATTAAGGACTTGTGGATACTCTTGTTGGATTTGGATTTGAAGCATATGCTGCCTGAAAAGCATTAAGAGCCACGGGTGGTAATATTGAGAGAGTACCTGAGTGAATATTTTTCGACGACAAGATTTTGTTGGCATGGACTTAGATACTAGTTCTAATGGTGCTCCTAGAACATCTGATCAGGAATTACCAGAGAAGGAGAGTTTTACTGTGATGCATTGGATTTTTATGATATACATTCTTTCCATATCAGGAAAGGTCAAATGTTTGAACACAGTAAAGAACAGATATTTCACAACGATAAAACGTTGTGAAAGTGTTGTAGATGACAGTTTCACAAGTTGTCTTAACACGCTGTGAAAGTACACTAGACATCCAAATTGGCATCTGATTGGACCTCCAACTACAGAAAAACTTCCAAGTCAACATTAGCATTCAAAGGTTTAGTTATTTGGTTCTAGATGTATCTAATTTGAAGAAATTAACATGTAATTAATAAAATCCAAAATTGATTCCTATTATTTAGTAATTAGTTTAGAAGTGGTTTTGTTTGGTTGTAACTACATATATGACTAGGAAGTCAGTTGGATTTGAATCCCTCATCTTGGGAAGAGACATTTTCTATATATTTTGTAATTTTCATTGTATGAAGAGTGGGTTTGAGTAGGAGAGGAGAAAGATCTACCTTTCTTGTGATGTTTTGAGCTTAAGGCTGGTGATCAATATAGATGTAGAGAGCACTTATTTTCAAGGATTCATGTGTCAATGCTTCCTGGTGATGTGTTTCCTCTTTGTGTATGTGTTTCTTTTCTACAGTTATTCATTTTAGTGTATAATGTTCATCGTTTAATCGAGCTTAGATAATTTCGAATTCATATTGCATGCTCTGGATTATAGCAATAAGTACTTCACCTTTTCATCTAAAATAAAACATAAATTCATCCATGTTAGATACTTCATGTTTTATGGGATGTTTACCTTCATTTAATCCACCATACTACAATAAAATTGATAGCTAGGAAACATTGGTTACCTTTCCCTTGCCATTGAATTTCTCATTAACTAATTATTGGTCACTTTGCCTTGTTTTTAGTCCTAGACTCCATGCCCAATGGAAGTATTCCCTTAACTCAGCCACAATCATTTTACAAACCTTATTTCCATTTTAGATCTGGCCACTGGTCTTAATTTATAGTGAGAGAGCCCAATCTGGTTTGGAAAGGCAAGATTCCAAGCCTAAAGTTGGTTTGAAGGTTACCTCTATGGTTTTCCTCCCACATATGGGAAAATTATGGAGTGATAACACATGGTATTGGTTTTATATGATGTTACGGTATGTACAGTTGGCATATCTTATGGTACATGATTCATGCATGTTATACTCCATTTGTTGGTACACAGTTGATGCATGGTATGGTACATGTTTTGGTATAACATGTTTATGATACAGTGACATCTACATGTTAATGGTACAGTGACAGTGATTGATCAGATACAGTGTCATGTTGACAAGTCACAGGTTGATGTGATAGAGTCAGTCATAGTGACAGTGATAGTGGTAGTGACAGGGATAGTGATAGTGACAGAGGCATTGACAGTGACAATGGTAGTGACAATGGGTCTACATTTATATTTCAGGGTAGTAGGATGGGGAAAGGAAAGGGGTTTTTAGCCTCCTTCTTGTTGGTGACGAAGAATGCAGGTAGTTGGAGCCTAAGAATTAGGGGGTTGTAGCCTCTTTTTTATTGGAGCTAGAGAATTCAGAGAGTTGTAGCTTCCTTCAGGTTGGAGCATGTAAGTAGGGGGTCATATCCTCCCTAAAGTTGTAGCATGAGAATTGGGAAGTCGGTGCTTCCAATGAATGTTATCTTTGATATATAATAAAGAATTATGTGGTTTTCTCCCATTTGGTTTTCCACGTAATTTCTGGTGTACTGTGTATTTGATGTGATGCTTATTTTTATGTGTTCATGATACATTGATGATATACTTCTAATTAATTTGAAGTTTATAACTATGATTAAAAGTGATAATATTGATTCACCACCCCCCCCCCTCTCAGTATTCCAATATATTTAGACGACTTTGAAGAGAAATTTAAACTAAGATATAAAATAGGTCACAAATGCAATCTGGATGAGAATTCACTCAAGATTGTTTTACTCAGAGGAGTAAGAGAAGATCTGTGGAAACTATTAACATCCTATAATTTCCCAGGCTGAGGAGGAAATAGGTAGGGGTAACCACAAAACCACTTGGAGTCGAGGATCTATCCCTCCAAGACTCAGAGAGGAATCTCTCTATCTGTTATAGATTTATTTGAAGGGGATGTTAGGCTAGTTATGAAGTATAAGGTTTGGTTTTAAGAATTGGGTAGGGGTAGAGAAGAGGAATCATTGGGCAATGGAGTCACAAGCTGAGTTTCAATCAAAGACAATTTCTACAGAAAGCCTTACAGGGCAAGGTAGGCACTCTTGTTGGATTCTTTGAATTTGATTTTGGATTTGGAGGAGAAGATGAGAGGACTAGGCAATAACAGGGAAATCAAGAATACTAGAATTAACTATTGAGCAGAAAACATTAACAATTATGTCAAAGACAGAAACAGAGTGTATGTCTCAACAAATTATGTTCTTTGAACTTATTTGCATAATTCAGAGTATGAATAACTTAAGAAATACAATGGAAACAAATGATAGTGAATAATAAAAAAATCATCACCAATATTGACATATGAATCCTGTAACTGTTGTGACTGTATCATTGGATTGATGAAATACAAAAGGCTCTGTGAGTTGTTTTACAAAAACTAAATCATGGTCCACCTACTGATCAACCATTTTGCATTAAAATTACTTGAATATATAGGAAATATCACCCCTCAATATTAGAAGGTCTAATTCAACCACCTCGTCCCAAAAATAGAAACAAATCCCTGAAAATCTTGAACTGTTTGCCATGAAAGACGAGTCGAACTACTGAACAAAGGGGTCAACTCAGACATTTGTTTCTCCTCAATGGTGACACGTGTTTATAAAATGAAATAGGTTATTATATATGATCATGTTCTATACAAAAACCTCTTTCAGTTTTTACAAATTCATCTTCAGCTCGCCAAAACAGCTCCCACAAAATCAGGACTGAAACAGGAAAAAATGAAAAACTGAACAATGGGGCTCAAATATGGCTTGCATTATCCCAACTTCTGGCACCTGTGTAAATTCTAGGAGATTTTTTTGTTCTTCATCCCATTCTGAACAAAAAACTCTCTCGGATTTTGAAAATTCTTTTCCATTTTCCTAGAATCCATCTCAGAAGAGGACTGGTCAAACTGGCGAAAACAAGCAGTTTTGATTTTTTAAGAGGGTGGTTTTGGAGGGGTAAGTGGTTTACTCGGACCCCCCTGAGGTGGTACGTGGTATTGGGAGGGGGGGGGCGAGTTCACCATGCAGTGAAAAGTGTCCCTCCCAATACTACTTGCTTGGACCCCCCTCATGTCACATCAACACCAAGGCGGTTTGGGGGGGGGGTTCGAGCTATAGGGGAGTGAGTGAGTGTTTTAGACTTAGGATAATTTGTATTTTGTTTTTTTATTTTTTATTGTTTGTTGTTAATTTGTTTTGATTTTTAATTTTTTTCTTTTTGTTTTAATTTTGTTTTTTTGGTTTTATTATATGTTTTTAAATTTTTTGTTTTGTTTATTAGTTTTTATTATTTATTTATTGTTTTATTTTGTTTATTTTATTATAATTACATAGATTGGTTTTATTTGTATTTTATTATTATATGTAATATTTTGATTTTTTTTATTTAATTTTTAATTAATGTTTTGATTAATAAAATACTAACCTAAGTACTAACTTAAACAACTAACTTAATTACTAATTATTAAATAATTAATTTATTATTAACAAAACGAACCTAATGTTTTTTATGCTAAGTTTGTTTGTGCAGGAATGAGTGGTGGGAGAGATGTAGCCAATGGGATAAATGGACAAGGGAGTGAGTGGCATAGAGGTGGATGAAGGATGCAGCAGGGTGATGAAGGATCGAGCAAAATGGATGGAGGGGGAAATGGAATCAACCGAGCCCAGCAAGCTAGATGTCTTCATAACGTAATTAACGCCAAATAAGTAGCTGAAGAATCAAGTTACTTATGATTATAGGACCCCAACATAGGATCCACCTGGGGATGGTGGCTCTTTCAGGAGGTGACAAGAACCACTGAACTGTGAACATGAAGACGGGTATTTTATTCGTTGGGCCATGGAGTCACTACAGCTACAATCTCCGAATTGGCTCAAATTTGACTGAACACTGAACTAGATACTATCAACTGCAAACTCTACTTGAAACCATACAATACTGAAAAATATGCTCAAATGACTGAAATTATTCAAAACTACTACCTACCCTACACTATTGATAATTTTGTTGTTCTAAATGATACAACAATGCCAGTGCATCCAGTCAAGAAACTGCTCCAATAACTCTGCTCTTTCAATGTTTTCAATCAATATCAGAAATAGAATTTGCATAGGCATCATGAACTGCTTTCTGTCCTGATCTTCACAATATAAAGTTCTGGGAATGTGGACAGTTCCAGAAACTTTGGGAATCAATGGGTATTTTGAAAAGAATAGCTCCTCCATATATGAAGCTATAGGATCATGATAAACATGACCTATCTCCTGATATTCAAATTTATCCATTTCAACTCTATGATCTAATAATGCACATATAACATCTATATCATTTTGCACATGCTGATTTATCTATGGTTTTTCTAATGAATTTTGAGAAAAAAATGTTGCTAAATCAAAAAATAGAAATCATTGTCTAACCTGGTCTAGATCATAGCTACTTTTCAACTCATGACTAGCGAATGAAAAATGATTTTGACAACACAGGTCATCCAACTGATCAGCTATTGGATCCTGAAAAGACTAACAAGACTGATGCATTGATTCAAATGAAATTTCCTAACTTTATATGTTTTTATCCTTCAACATTTGTTCAATAGTCTCCTTCAAAATTTGAAATGAATTATAACCTAATGGTACAAAATTACATTCCACTGATTCAAATTTTTCTTTGGGCTTTGAACTTTCGTCCGGGGTTTAAAAATCAGAGGGACTTGGTGAGTGAAACCTTGGGTCTAAAACAACCTCTATGTCATCAATGAAATAATTCATTGATCCCTTAGAATATTTTCCTTCTTCACTATTTACAACTGGTTTAGAATTATCTCTCAAAAATTTAAAAGAGGGGAAACATAAAGGTAAAGTCTGTACACTTACTCCGAGATCTTCTACAATTTGATCATTGCTGTCATAATCGCTATATACAGACTGACTATCCTTCTTGAATTGCAATTGATCTTCTTCTTCCCAACACTGAAATGAAATGTCATCAAACATACACATCATATCAGTTGATGGCTCTTCAACAAGCTGAGTTCGAACTTCATCTTTGACTACGTTGTGAATTGAATACATGAAACAATCATTATCCAAACCATGATACCAAGGATGAGCTGAAAAGTGTTTGGGGACATTGATCCTTGTTTGTTATGGAAATATTGGAACATGTGACCTTTGAAAATCAAGTTTATCTTTCCTGCTAATCATTTGCATCATCTCTTTTGCAGTGTTTCCCAGGACATCTAGTTTCACTTCTATCTTTCTCTTCTTCCCTTAGCTTGGAACTTTTTTTCGTCAAGTTAGCTTCCACATCAACTACAATCTTTTGCATTTCTTCAAGGGTTGCAGTGTTCCTTTCTCTTAATTGGAATGCCATCTCAAGATTGAAGGCATCTGGGAAATGCAAGTGAGTTGATCTCGGGGGTGGCCTTATATTAGCAGGTATTGAATGGTACATCTTATTGAACCTTGTTGAAAAATGTTGTACTGTCTCCTCTGGCTGCCTTTTCAAATGGTCATATTCTTCTAGGATGAGAAAGACATTTCCCATGACCACCCATCGATCTAGGAAATTTTTCACAAATTGATGAAAATTATCAATGCTTGTAGTTGGAAGATTCTTAAGCCAATTTTTAACTTTACCTTGCAATGATAGGGAAAACATTCTAATGCAAACATCATCATATTCCACCTCAAATAGATCAAGAAAATCCTCAAGACTTTGGATATGCTTTTCAGCAGTGATATTCAAATTTTCTCCATCAAACCTAGGCAGATTATTACTGCAATTGGAAGGGAGGTCATTGAGAATAGGAGGCAAATCTAGGGGCTTGTATCTGTCTGGGATTTTTGTAGGTACATGAGGTAAAGAAACGGTCTTATAGCTAGATGGAATTTCAACAGTGGTAGGAGATAAAGCATGAGATTTGTGTCTCACTGGGCTATCTACATATATTGGAGTGTGTACTAGAGCTATAGGTAAAGGTTGAATCCTTTGAGGTTCTTCATATTGAAACTGATCATTATGAATTTCAACAATATACTCTTGACCAAGATTATAATAGGAGAGAATATAATTACAGATAAATCCAACAATGTCTTGAATACAATTTGAACTTGAATACCTGACCTTTTTGGATTGCTTTGTCATGTTTTAGGTTCTTCCTTCAGTGGAGTCTTCGAATTGGAACTTGTTAGTGATATTACTTGTAAAGGGGGTGTTTTCCTAAAAGATAAGCCCCTTTGGGTGGAAAATGCAAAGAAGTGGGGTAAAAACCCACTTACCCTAAGTTTGGGGTGCAAATGCGCGTCTCTTTAAGCGGTGGGAAAATCTGGGCGGCCAGAATCTGTGTGCCCAGATCTACGGTCAGGGTTGGATTCCGGAGCCCCCTCGCCATTCTACCTTTAAAGCGGAGGGGGGGGTCCAAAATTAGTCACACATCTCTCAATGGCCTAGATTGGGAAGCCCAGATCTGCGGTCGAGGATCAATTTTGGACCCCCCTCCCTCACCGTCCTATCTTTAATAGGGGGGGGCAGGTCCGGAATGGGTGGTTTCATGTGGGTCCTCCTAAAATCCCCTTGTCACATATCCAACTCCCTCCACTTACTGCCTTCCACCATGTGCCTTCCACTCAGCACCATTCTGGCCTACCTTTTTCCCTTTTCCTCTCTCCCACCTGTCATCCCCAACCAGGTGTTCCTCCCTGCATTCTTCCCTCGGTTGCTACTTCCCCCCATGTCATATTCCTTTTCCCTTTATTCCTCCTCCTCTTTCCATGTGCCTCTCTCTTGCTCCATGCCACTCCCACCTATGTCGTGTCCCCACTCCCTGACCTGTCACATTGCGGCCTCCCTGTCACCTTCTAGTGGCACATCACCTCATCATATGGTGTCACAGCCTCTGTTTCTTCGCCACCTAGTGCTTCCACCTCAGCACCTCTCGTCTCACCCTCATAGTGTAGATGCCATTGCCCCCATCAGACCCTCATCCACATCTTCCATATGAGTCCCCTCACAGCAGTCCAATGAAGTAGAAAAGGCCAAAGGGAGACTGACATGTCCTGTAGATGTAGAGTTGACCAAGCCATGCCTGATCCCGAGAAAGCAGTTATTGAGGCATTCGATGGTGGTTGAACGTCGTCTCCTTCCATAAATAGAAGGTCGGGAAAGGACAAAGAATAGAGGCAGATTGTCATTCTATCCTGATAAGGATCACCTCTGACAGAAGACTGAATGGGCAGTCTGCCCAACGTCTGCATGCGCAGCTCGACAGAGAAGCTCCTCGATGTCAAGCATTGAACTCATGATGTGATCTTTCCTTCAACGCTTGAGTTAGTTCCAAGTATATGTAGGCATTTTTTCCATTTTGGTAAGGATTGATGGTAGAGCTAAGCTCCCGACTGTAAAGATTTAACAAATCCTCTAGTACTCTAGCTATACAATGATATTTTGATATTTCTTGTTTAATGGTGGCCAACCTCTTTTCCTTGTTCCTCTAAATCTGAAAGCTTGGGTATGGATGATCCAGTCGGGTGTTGCTGTAACTATATGATGCATGTTTGATTGTATTAGTTCTGCAACGTTTGAGGTTTACTTTGAAGTTTCTCCGGTCTGAGAGGATCTCACATCTGAGACTTTTCCCCTTTCTTTCCCTCCACTTACTCACCACTATGCAAACTTACTGGCTCAAGTTGAATCAAGACCTCACATGTCCTTGTTGTTCCAACCTAGTTTTCTGAGTGAGCGATATCATTCTGAGTTTACTTCCATTCAATCACCCCCTTTAAAACAAATTGTGACATAAACTGATGGGCTTCAGGCTTACTCCTGTTGCAATCCAGGAGTGACTTCTATAGCCAACATTTCTGGCATTGTTGTTGGGGATGAAGTTGAAGATTTTCCCTGGGATTGAATGACATTGAGCCTCTGATTCTGAAGGTGCATCAGGCATCTAAGCCTTTGAATATTTCTACTGTGCACCTGGAGACTCCACTGTGGCGACTCCAATGTTTCCACTTCACTGTTTCAGCTATGGCTACTTTAGCATGCCTGAAAGCTGACCCAGAGGAGCTTTCTCGAGAAGGTTTCAGCAGCTGCTTTCTCAGCTTGAGAAGTTTCCTAGGAGGACACAACGTTAGGATCTAGCCTTTGATGGTGAAAAAAGACCAGGCACATTCGAAGCTGCACATCTTTCACTTGGCGAATCCATGATTCAAGAATCGATTGGTGACTCCACTGGTTTAGAATGGAGAAAATCTTAGCTCAGAGGTTTGCTCCTTTTAATTTTTTTTCTATTCATGGTTTTCCTAATGTTGTCCCTTCTCCGGATGGATGGAGTGATTATTTGCCCATATTTAGAGAGCATGAGGAGGACAACCCTGCTCAGCATCTTTGTGAGTTTCATGAACTCATGCATCAATGGGAGATACATCATGAGGATGTATTATTAAAAATGTTCATGTTCTCATTAGCAGGGGATGCTCGTAAATGGTATCATTCTTTACCCCCTGCTAGCATTTATTCACTCGCAGAATTCCATGCACGTTTCATCGCCTATTGTCAGAATATTTATCCCTCTGAGTTAATTTTCCATAACTGTTGTGAGGGATACAACAATTGTATATAAGATAGAGCTGCTTCTTACGTAGGCTGTGAGGATGATCCTGATGACTTAGATCAGAAATCAGTCCTTTCTCATCCCCATATGTCTGCATCAGAGGAAGGTTATGAGAGTGATGGATGTCAGGAGGAAGAAGATGCTATGGGCAAAGTTATGGAGCTAATAAAATCTCTCACTGCAAAACTGGATAGGTGGGAAGTTGAACGATGTGCAGAGGGATTTCCAACCTTTGATGAAGATGCTCTTGGTATCTCTACAATGGATGATGATTAAGATCCCGAGGAGGGAGAATATGTTGGGGGCGAAGTCATGAAACTGATAAAATATCTCACTGCCAGACTAGACAGGTGGGAATCTGAAGACAATGGAAAGGATTTTCCAGTCCTTGAGGCAGATGTTCTTGGAAGCTCTTTTGAAGAGGATATTGAAGATTTCTTAGCTACATTAGTTTCTGACCCTGATGAACCTATTGTCTCAGATTTAAAGGAAAAATCCATTGAGGAAGAGGATTTTTCTATTTTCCCTCATGAGATTTCCCATGACGTATTTACATTTGGGATTGAATTGAAGGATCGAGAGATCATTCCTTTTCTACAAGATGGGGGAGTTTTGCGCTCACCCATCTTTGATGATCAATCTGGTAAAGATAAGACTACAAAGCCTTTTCCTCTGTTCACAAATGAAGGACATTGCGAGGAAATCAGTCGTCCTGAGCAACATGATGAGGAAAAAAAGATTTCCCACGGGTCCTGTCTATGGCCATTATGAATCTAACTGTTACACATCAAAATTACTCACTTTGATAGTGTCGCAAGTGTCATCATTACAAAGGTC
>ML783290.1:0-16763 GCA_009831015.1 Picea engelmannii
GGGTTAAGGACATGGGCATGAGCCCTCGGTCAGATGGGTGGATAGTTTGAAGGAAACACCCTTCTCCCATAGGGTGGAACTTGACATTCCCACTAAGGAAAACTCAAAGGATCGACATGACTTAGACGTTTTAGTTACTCCTACCCTGAACCTCCTGCAGATTCACATCTCACGACTCTCTAGCAGTTGAAATGAGATAAATCAAAGATAATATAGAAATAACAGTTTACAGAAGAAAATGAACATTTCTAATAACTATTCAAATACTGGAAGACTTAACCATAAACATAGACATTCCATTATCGCGTCCAATATATATACACAGAGTATGATAATACTTATCAGAAATGGAGAATGTGAAGTGACTACTGAAATGGGTGCATGTTTCCTCCTAACCATAGGCACACCCACTCCTGACGGATTTACCACTGGCCACCCCCAAGCTAGACCATGATTCTCTAAGAGAGATTCTTTCTCCTTGCTCCACGATAGTTAGGGACGAAGGTTACTCTCCTCCTCCCACAAAAAATTGGCAACTGGTTTTCTCTACTCCAAGCAAGGAAGTATGCATGAGTACTCCCTCAGTCACTCGTCAGTCTCATTTATCAACTTGTAGCGAGATTCTGGCCAAGGCTTCTTACAACCAAAAATGATCTTTCTTCTTAACTTTTCTCTCTATTCCATAGTCGAAAACATGCTTCTCTTATCTTCTCTTCTCTCTACTCTTCTATCTTACAGATCTACCTCTATCCCCCAAATTACCTCCTTTCTTTCCTTCCTCAACAAGGTTGCGTGGTTCCCAATCCCAATTCGTGGTCAGGTCTAGAAGCCTTACAGATGGGTACCCTGCCCCATCTCCTCATTAACTCTTGAGAATGTCCTTTCAACTAGCAACCTGACTGGTAATTCATTTCTGGGTCAGAGGACTGTTGAGCAATTACACCGAGTAGGTACTAGTCTGGTGAGGGTCATCTCAACCATTCTTGGTTTCCCCTCACCATCTCTCTCATAACATCCATGGTTTATCTTGAAAAAATCCCCCCCTTTCAACATTTGTGCAACACATCCAATTTCTATTAATAACAAAAAATTCATATATTGACCCTTTTATACAAAGGTTTATTAAATCAAACATTCACACATGTTTAGTCTGCCATAGTCTTTTGGCCAGTCATAGTTATATTTACAAACTGGGGGAAATAGGGGTATTACAATCCCCTCCCCCTTAAAAGAACATCATCCTCGATGTTTTATCTATCGATGTGATCTGTATGTACAGAAGTAAACAAAAATGGATATGTCTGTCTCATGGCATCCTCCATTTTCCATGTAGCCTCATCTGGGCCAAAGTGTTTCCACTGCACCTTGATCTGTGCAATGGATATGTTCCTGAGTGGGGTTTCCTTCCTGTCTATGGGGTTTCCTTCCTGTCTATTATGCATTGAGGTTCTGGCAAGAATTCTCCCTCGGGTTCCACCTGAATCACAGACCAATCAATAATATGATTAGAACCATGTACATACTTATTTAATAAAGAAACATGGAAAACATTATTTGCCTTCACTGTGGGGGGGAGAGCTAGCCAATAGGCTATTGGTCCCACTCTATCCAAAACTTCAAAGGGTCCACAATACCGAGGTGCCATCTTGGCACAAGCTCCCATCCTCAAAGAGATTTTCCTGGGTCTAACTTGGAGATACACATGATCCCCTGCTTTGAAATCTCTAGGAGTCCTTTTCATGTCTGCATAGCTCTTTTGTCTATCTTGGGCTATCTTCAGATTTTGTTTGATCTGAATTACTTGTTGTTCCATTTCCTTTAGCATATCTAGCATGATTGTAACTCTGTCCACTGGGTTGTTCCAGTTGATTGGAATGTCGCATTTCCTTCCATAGAGGGCTTCAAAATGACTCATTTTTAATGACTCTCGATAGCCATTGTTGTAGGCAAATTCTACCAGTGGTAGGTAGTCCTCCCACTTCTTGGGTTGATGCATTACATGCATCCTCAACATGTCTTCTAACACTTGATTTCCCCTCTTTGTCTGCCCATCAGCTTGAGGGTGATAGGTTGTACTAAAGAGCGATTTTGTTTCAAAACCAACAAATAGTTATTTACAAAAGTTTGAATTAAATTTTGTATCTCAATCGAATATAATTTCCTTAGGCATGCCATGCAGTCTAAATATTTCTTTCATGAAAATGTTGGAAGTATCTATTGCCTTGCAAGTTGACTTGACGGGTATGAAGTGAGCAACATTGCTCAGTTTTTCCACACCTACCATGATGACGTCATTCTGTTTGGTTGATCTTGGTAATTCTGTGATGAAATCCATGACACTTAGCTAAGTAATCAACTATGTCATTTTTCAATTAAGGCCAATAAAATAGTTTCCTAGTGGCCGTGATCATTTTCTGATAACCAGGATGACCAATATATGGTCTTTTGTGTAGTTAATCCATTATGAACCTCTTTAAGTCGTCACAGTTTGGAACATACAATATTCCCTTGTAAGTCAACAAGCCATCATTAAGCATCCGATAGCTTTCATACTTCAACCCTGTGGGCTCTTGCTTTAAGTATGATGTCACGGTCTTGAAAAATGCATCTGTTTCTTGTGCACTTCTGACTCTTTCTTTGATGTTTGATTCACTGGCGCTTACAACTGCCAAGCAAACCACTTTCATACTTCTACTAAGGGCATCGACCACCCTATTCTCCTTTCCTTTGATATGTTTGATTTCAAAATCAAACTCACTAAGGAGAGCTATCCACCTAGCTTGTTTCACATTGAGTTTTGGTTGGTCAAACAGATACTTCAATCCACTATGGTTTGTCATAAGTACAAATCTTCTACCTAAGAGGTAATGCCTCCACATTTTTAAAACATGCATTATGGCAACCAATTCCATATAGTGGGTCACATAATTGACTTCATGCTCATTCAATTTTATGGATTCGTAGACAATCACATGTCCTTCTTGCATAAGGACTCCTCCGAGCCATTCCTTGCAAGAATCTGTACACAAGGAAGTCCTTGTTTGGGTTTGCAATCTTCAGTATAGGCGCATTGGTTAGAAGGTATTTCATCTCTTGAAATATTTCGTTACATTCTAATGTCCAAATGAATTTAACCCCCTTTTTATGAAGGGAGGTGATTGGGCAATCAGAGAATCCCTTTATGAGCCTCCTATAGTATCTTGCTAGGCCCATAAAGGATCTGATATTAGACACATCCTTTGGGGTAAGCCAATCCATGATGGCTTTAATATTGTCAGGATCAACTGCCACTCCTTCCTCAGAAAGAACATGGCCTAAGTAATGGACTTGTTTCTGAAAAAAGTCACACTTACTAAGCTTAGCATAGAGTTGATGTTCTATTAGTACTTGGAGTACTAGCTTGAGATGTTCTTCATGCTCTTCACTATTCTTGGAATAGATTAGGATATCATCAATGAAAACCAACAAAAACCTATCCAAGAACTTTCTGAATACGTTATTCATTAAGAACATAAAAGTGGTGAACATAAAAGTGGTTGGTGCATTGGTAAGTTCAAATGGCACCACCAAAAATTCATAGTGACCATATCTTGTCCTAAAGGATGTCTTGTGGAGGTCGTCGTTTTTAATTCGAACCTGATGGTATTCAGACCTCAAGTCAATCTTGGAGAAGATTGTAGCACCCCTTAATTGGTCAAATAGGTCATCAATCCTTGGCAAGGGATACTTATTATTGATTGTCATCTTATTGAGTTGTATATAATCTATGCACAGTCTGAGTGTGCCATCTTTATTTTTCACAAACAAGGCTAGTGCTCCCCATGGAGACACACTAGGTTGAATGTAGTCTTTCTCCCACATCTCCTTCAGCTGTAGTTTGAGCTCAACTATCTCTGGTGTAATCATTCTATAGGGTGTTCTAGACATTGACACTGCTCCTGGTACAAGTTTGATTGAAAAGTCAATATCCCTGCTTGAAGGTAGACCTGGTACCTCTTCTTGGAATACATCTTTATATTCTCTTAATATGGGATGGTTCTCTAGGCTGGGTTTGTCATTCTCAATAGATTTTAGTACTGTATTGCATACAAGGGACATCCCTTTCTGCAACACTTCTTCACTTGGAGGGATGATATTTGTCTTATTGAGACATGCTTTTGAACCCCTTGTAGGGTTACCCTTCTTCCTTCTTCATTTTCAAACTCCAAAGTTTTACTGTAATAATCCAACTTGGTTTTGTGGGTAGCCAACCAGTCCATGCCAATCATCAAGTCATAAGATCCTAGAGGAAATATGCTTAGGTTCGCTTGGGTGGGCAACCCACTTATAACAAATTGACATGATGGTATGACTTCTATTACTTTTCTTTTGGTTCCAATGACTAGTTGTACCAGCCATGATTTAACATGTTTAATTTGTTGCAATTTACATTTCTCAACAGTTTGAGGGGCAACATAACTCAAATTAGAACCAGGGTCAATTAAAATGGAAACAAGATGGTTGGAAATCGTACTTTCCATCTCCACCACTGAAGCTTGGTGGTCAGTTTGTCTATTATCCAAGGTTGCATAAATTTGTGGCATGCTCCTAGCCACATCATTGACTGTGGTAGCCTCTTGGATGATGTAGACCCTCCCATTGTTCTGTTACCTATGCGAACAGTTCCTCAACAAATGTTCCTCTCCACAACCCCAACATTTCAAGGGTTTTTTCTTCGTGTTATCAACCTTACTTGGAGTTTCTCCGAATGGTTTATTTCCACTCTGGGATGGAAAATTTTGTTGATACACACTTCTGGCAGGAAGACTCATCCTAGAGCTCTTACCATGGCTCTTAAATCTTGAGGATTTAAACCCCTTCTTCTCGAATCTCGAATTATTTTTCTTCTTCCAATTTTCATGGGGTTCTATCTTATTCTTGAATTTCTCATAGAAATACCTTGCTTTTCGAAAAGTATCTTCTAAAGTTTTTGGCTCATCAAACTATATTCTGTCCCGATAGGACTGAGGTAATCCAGTAATAAATCGTTGCATCTTTACTTTTTCATCCTTTATGTAGGGCAGATACCTCATCAACTCAAGGAATTTGATGATATATTCATCTATGGTGAGTTGTCCCATCTTGAGTTCATAGAACTCCTTGGTCTTCCCATCAAAGTACTTTTCTGACAAGTACTTCTTCTTGAAGTATTTCTCAAATTATTTCCATGAAAAGTCCTTCTCATGGATTCCTTCACATTCCTAAGGTCCTCCCACCAAATGGAAGCTTTCCCATTTATGTTGAAAATGGCTATCCGAGCCTTTAAGTTTCTAGAGTAGTCATGAACTCTGAATTACTTCTTCAGGTCGAGTAGCCAAACTTTTGCTTCTTCCCCCTTCTTAATCTCTCCATCAAAGGTGGGTGGTTTGTCTTTCTTGAATTCTTCAAGGTCATGACTCTTGGAAGGTTTCCTCTTCTTTCTTTTCGTCTGGGAATGGGATCTAGTTTTTCTACTGGAAGATTCCTTAGAGTTGTCAGTGTCCTCACCAAAGGAATCTTCCATTAAGTGTCTCTTGGCTCCATGTTGGGCCTTCTTTGAGGTGCTCCTCCTGGTGTGACCACTTTCCGGACCATGTTTTTGTATCCCAGGTGGACTAGGAGTTTTCTTAGTATGATTCCTATTCACATGAATGGTAGCTGGACCATGTTGCAGTTGCCTTTATATATCTGATAGACTTTGGAGTAGGACTGCATTAATTTCAGTCTGCTTTTTCTGATTCTTGATCAACCTTTCATTGTTATCTTTATAACTCTGTAATTCTACCATGAGGCTTCTTGTAGTTTCGACCAAATATGAAGGGGTTTCCACCGCCCTCCTTTCATCAGATTCTTCCTCTCTATTGTGGGAGCTCTCCCCTAACTCATGGTGTGTCACCATCCCTTACGTTGTAGTTTTTCTGCTGTTCACTGACTGCTTGAGTGCTGATAAAACAATTTCTGTTAGTTACTAATCTACTAATTCATGAACAACACATATCATTGCAAAGTGAAGTCAACTTTTTTATTTGGAATCATTAGCAACATACATTGCAGAATTCCAAAACATCTATTAATAGTGGAAGGTTTCGTTCCTCTCTTCAATAGAGGTTCATATAAGTTTTTTATAGAAGGGGGGTAAGGTAGGGTGCTACCCCATAAAGTTATATGATATTATTTTTATGCGATTCATGCATGAGCCCAAGCAGGACAAGTGTTGTTTCCATGCTCTTATACCAATTTGTAACACACTCGACCCCTAAATACCCTTTATAGGGATGCAACATCATTTTTTTGTTCTTCCTAACTATCTCAAATCCTAATTTTCTAATCTTCATTGGTTATTGCTCGTCACGAGCTTTCTAACGATCGCCACCACAATAAAATCCGAGATCTCGTCTGCAAGTTCTGGCCTCCTGAAGCTACCTGGGCGTTGTTAGTTGGGGTCTTCGGCATTCGACGTTGAACACTCCTTTTTCCTAATCCCCGAAGTCCCGAAATCTCGCCACGTGGCCTTATCCCTTTGACAATCGACGTTCGATGTTTTATGTTGAACGTCCCTTTTTTGATGTTTGACAGTCGACAATCGACGATATTCGTTCTACATTTTCGACGTTTCGGTGATCGACGATCGTTGTTGGACGTTGGACGTTGGACGTTCGGTGATCGACAATCGTCGTTGGACGTTTGACATTCGGTGATCGACGATCGTCGTTGAACGTCCGTATACTATACTGCGTCCAAATATTTCGAACTCTCGAAGTTATCCATACTCCTGGGGTCTTGGACACGTCACCAACCATGTTGGCTAGGCGGGCACAAACCAAAAGCTGACAGGCGACGAGTGTCAGGGGTGACATGTGTCCTCACTAGGGGATGTAAAGTGTCACGCTCTAATAGGCATAAGGAGTCTATGAATCATCCATATCTGGGTGACACGTGGCATATGTAATGTGGATTCACGTCACATTGAATGATGTCATCATGCTACGTCATATTGGACTGATAACTGCCCAACCCTTCGATCTCATGGTCAATAGGGGTCCACATGGATCCATAAATCTACAGCTCTCGTTACTTTGCGACTCCAGACTTCTAAGCTTACCAATTCCTCACGTCGTGAATTCTCAAAGAGCCAAGTTTCCAAACTCTCTAATCTGGCGCCAAGTGTCCTCATCCTACCAACAACTGAGATTCATTTCGATGTTCGCGACTTCAAAGATTTTCACACTCCATAGATTCTTGGCCAGGTTCCTTTGGAGTACTAAGTCTCCGGACTTTAGGATCACTTACCACGTACCCTCTCATCCAACGACTCTAATTCGACGACCAACCTTAGTCAGGGGATAAGTAGGGGCCACGTGTAGCTCCACGACACATTCCCAGTTGGTCGGGCAGTCGAGGGTGGGTTCCTTAGATCGACGACTGAGAGGGATCTCGTAGGATCCGAATATCGACGATCCATGTCGCTTCAGAAGTTCATCATTCGAGAGTTTTGTGTGTATCTTTCGACTTCCTCTTCAGACCACACCTGATTTATCGCCACGTGTACCTAGTGTTCACGACCAGGATTTACTCTGGCTTACAGAGCTCAAGGGAAACTCACGCGTCCTTAGAACGTCGAACACCCAAAATTCCAGATAACGGTTGATCTGTGGATGCATATCCCTCCACTCTCAATGGTTCAGATTACTTCGCCACTCTGACATTTAGGAGTTTCGGCGCTAGACCACTCCTATTCTCCCGAAGTGGAACTTCACCGAAGTGCTTAACTCTACCCTTCCTAAGTCTGATCTAACGACTGAGAGAGATCCCCACTGGATCCCCATATCGACGACCCTTATCAATTCACCACTTCGGCCTTTGGATGTTTTTGAGGATTGTGGATTCATAAGTCCTGAAGCCGAAAGAGCTAGCTCCTTTCGGACTAGTGCAGGGTTCCCAGGCCATGGTCACATAGGTCCTTTGGGAAATATTGTGGGATAAGTGCGAGTATTTTTAGCAGCAAATGGGTTAAGGACATGGGCATGAGCCCTCGTTTAGATGGGTGGATAGTTTGAAGGAAACACCTTTCTCCCACAGGGTGGAACTTGACATTCCTGCTAAGGCAAACTCAAAGGATCCTCATGACTTAGACGTTTTAGTTACTCCTACCTCGACCCTCCTGCAGATTCACATCTCATGACTCTTTAACAACTAAACTGAGATAAATAGAAGATCAAATAGATATAACAGTTTACAAAAGCAAATGAGCATTTCTAATAATTGTTCAAATACTGAAAGACTTAACCATAAACACAAACATTCCATCATTGTGTCCAATATGTATACACAGAGTATGATAATACTTATAAGAAATGGAGAATGTGAAGCGACTGTTGAAAGGGGTGCCTGTTTCCTCCCAACCATAGACACAACCACTCGTGACGGATTTACCATTGGCCACCCCCGAGCTAGACCATGATGCTCTAAGAGAGATTATTTCTCCTTGCTCCACTACAGTCAGTGACAGAGGTTACTCTCCTCCTCCCATAGGAAATTGGCAATTGGTTTTCTCTACTCCAAGCAAGGAGGTCTACATGAGTACTTCCTTAATCACTCGTCAGCCTCATTTATCAGCTTGTAGCGAGATCTTTCCCAAGGCTTCTTATAGCAAAAAACAAGCTTTCTTCTCATCTTTTCTCTCTATTCTAGAGTAAAAAACATGCTTCTCTTCTCTTCTCTTCTCTCTACTCTTCTATCTTGTAGATCTGTTTCTGTCCCTCGAATTACCTCCTTTCTTGCCTTCCTCATCAATGTTGCGTTGGTCCCAATCCCAATTCGTGGTCAGGCCTGGAATCCTTATAGATGGGTACATTGCCCCATCTCCTCATTAAATCTTGAGGATGGCCTTCCTACTATCATCCTGACTGGTAATTCATTTATCGGTCAGAGGACTGTTGAGAAATTACACCCAGTAGGTATTGGTCTGGTGAGGGTCATCTCAACCATTCTTGGTTTCCCCTCACCATCTATCTCATAGCATCCATGGTCTATCTTGGAAAACTCCCCCCCTTTCAAAAATTGTGCAACACATATCCAATTTCTATTAATAACAAAAAAATCATGCATTGACCCTTTTATACAAAGGTTTATCAAATCAAACATTCACACATGTTTAGTCCGCCATAGTCTCTTGGCCAGTTATAGTTATATTTAGAAATAGGGGGAAACATGGGTAATACAAAGGATCATCTATAAAAAAGAGTGGGATAGATCCTATGGATTTGTGAATAGAGATCACTTCAAAGAAGGGGAGAAATTACTTAAACTCCCCCACAAGAACAATAGGTCATAGGTACGAAAATCTCACTATGAATGAAATCAATAACTAAGAGGAAAGCCTCACATCACAATAAAACGAGGCATCCATTGGAAAACCACCAACTCCTAGAACATAAATAATGTCCCAAAACTGTTGAAATAAATCAACTCGTGAACCCTAACATCGGGCACACTAATCCATGGAAAAATATCTATTATTAGTGTAGAAGATGGCCACAAACAATCTTAGCAAAACACATTTCCAATGAACAAAACACAATGAAACGACCTCAATATTCCTCTTGTTAAGGTTTCTTCCGCATGTCAATTATAATCACAGAAATATCAACATGAACAACCAAGAAAAATCCTAAAAACAACAATGAAATGAGTAGGGAAGGTTCACACTCGCTTTGATAGCATTTTAATATCGTAAGTAGAAAGAGGGGATTGAATGGAACCAAATTGCCAACTCTAAAACCTATAGTACAAAAAAAAAAAAAAAGACAAAAAAGTGCACTAGGGATGAACCAAAAGTGCACTATGAAGAGAAATATGTCCAAGCATGAGTGCTATATACATGAGATGCACAAATGCACATAAAAGATAAATATGACAACCACAAGAGAACACCAAAGATGTAGTGCCCATATAATGCTTAAAACGATTTTAGAGAGCCTTAGTACAATGATAAAAAATATCATTTACAAATGAGGTCTCAAGTAGGATATCTTCCCAAGAGGGGTGATAGACACACGTAATTAGGGTGCACTCCCCTTGAAATTTATTGAGCCTACATATAAAAGTTGCTTAGGTTGGCTTTAACCATAACTTGATATTACAAGAAAATGTTGGTTTTTCAAGTTACTCCAAAAGTGTTTACACCATGATTTGGGGTACATGGTGTATACTTAGCCCTTGGATGGATTGGCACATGAGAGCTAGTGTGTGATGGATTCACACTATGGAGATAACTTTCTCATCGATTTCTTGATCTTAGATAGGTGTTGTCTTGGTGTTCTTCCCTTAGGTGTTTTTCTCTTGACAATTTGGCGGATTCCTTTCATTGTGGCCACATGGATAGTCCACTTGCTTGGAGAAAACCCTACTTGAGAGGAGGAGTGTTGTGCATCTTACAGGAGGGAATCAAGCCCTAGATAACATGTTGTTGCTTGGATTTATATTTGGAGGCTTAGGGTTGGCTCAGGGATGCTTGGACTATGGTAATGTTCTTGTAGGGGGAAATTGACCTAGTAGAGTACATTTCTTAGGAGGATTGATAGGGTCCATGGAGGCTTGTGATGGAGACATGTGGGCACACCTTATGTGGCCACATCATCTTGGAGCCCTTATTGTGGCCACATCATTTTGGAGCCCTTATCTTGTACGAAATCACCCTAAAGCATGGCATGTGTACTTTGGAGTGGATCACTTCATTTGTGTTGGTCTAAAAGTGCTCATTGTAGGTTGCTTGTAAGGGATTGGCCCCACATTGTATTGTTGGCCTTCTTGATTACCTCTCCCTCTAAATAAAGGAGGGATTCCTTCTGATCATTCATTCATTTATACACTCACTTGCATTCATTCTTGTGATGAAATGTGACCTAGAAAGGAGTGTGCACTGGTCCATTCTCTATCTCTTGGTGTTCTCTTGTACTTGATCGCTCTCTCTCGAGTCACTATAATTTCTTGGTCCTTTTGGAGTATATTGGAGCATTTTGGAGGTCTAGGGTTAGGTTTTATCCCTTGATGATTAGGGTTTTGTGATGAAACCCCATGGTACTTTTGTTGAAGAAGAATAAGAGAAGATGACATCTTACATTGGAGGATGTGTTGGAGTGATTCTTGCATATTGGAACTCCTTGGTTGAACTATGGTTTTCTTGTTTTCCCTAGCCAGGGCTTTGGAGAACTAGTGGACTTGTACTAGCATTGAGAGAATGCTATGATATGTATATGTACTTCATCTTGAGCATATAAATGAAGTTTTCAGCTGTCCAAAACTTGTGCATTTTCCAAATTATTTTTTCAGCGATTGTGTTAATCATGTTTTATTATTTACAACTATATATGACTTGATAATTTGGCATAAGTAAAAGGGAAATTGTTAAGTGATACGACATTTTCATTGAGTAATCCAAGGGATATTTTACCGCTGCTATACCTGTTGTTTTACGACTATAATATCTAATTTTTAGATATGTTTTATGTGGGATGAGTTGCCCTAGAAGGTTGAAACTTATTTGGGTTGTTTGATATATTTTCTCCTTGGATTGGTTAGAAGTTTGGGCTGTTATAAAGTGAAATATTATACTCTTTCTGATGTAGTTTTATATTCTATTTTATAACAACCTTAAGGCTGAAAATTCACAGGCTTAAGATCTAGGGAGCCTCTAGTCAAAGAGGTGATTTTTTTTTTTGTTTTGCATTAATTGCCCAAGAACAAAAAATTTCTATAGAAAAATAGCCTTATCCATAATTAATACCTAACCAAATTCATTAATAACACAATATGAGATGATCAAGATGATTAAAGTATTACACCATTATCAACCATAATCAAAATACTTTAATCATCTTTAAGCTGGAAAACATAATCACTAAAAGCATTCAATAGTAGGCAATCATCATGTACAAATGGATGACACATTTAATAGAGATGATGACAAACAAATTATCAAGATGGTTTAAATTATCATATGCTCCATCTTTCTCATAATAAAAATGCTTATATGCATAATTAAATATTCTCTTTTATACTTATATAAGGTACACTAAAAATTGAAAGAAATTTGCAATCTTTGTAACAAGTAACCCTACATCCTTGTTAGGGCATTCTTTATGTATACGAAATTTGTGAAAATAATATTTTAGAAATGTAGCATTTTGTTAGAAAACATTAAAGCCAACAATATACACAATAATTACTTCTTTTTGGTAGGTAGAGATACTATGAATGTGACTTCAAATCTCCCTCCAATACATAAAAGAAAACTACATAGTCCTCATCAATAATACATGGCGGGAGGCAATTTGATCATGAATAAGACAACTCTAGATCCTCCACTTGAGTTCAGATTCTATAACCATTATCTCCTCCAATTAATCACTATGGCACATACGTTGCCGCATATAGTTTATGTGCATGGTCCATTCAACTTGATAGCTTCTGTGCCATTATAGACATGTATAAAACACTTAAATATCTCCAGTGAAATTCTAGTGATGAAATAAGTTAACAAGAAAAATAAAATAATAAGAAGTAATTATTACTGCAACTCCACTCTAAGATGTGGCTAAGTCCATCCATGATCACTGCCTTCTTTTATTGGAATACAACGCCTTGGAAAACCCCGAGAAAGATGTGTTTGGGGGCATGAAAAAAAATAAAAAGGTATTGAAAAAGAAGCATCATTGTGGACCTCTACATACTAAAAAAATAAATGCGAGTTAAGAACAAGATAATGATAAAATGTGGAAAATAAATGATTAAAACTTACATCTATATCCACCTCCAACTTCCCTTGTGTAGAAATACATGGGTGCTGAAGTATGGATTACACATCCTAAGGATAGAAGATTCCCTACACATGTTATATATGTACTATTTATGTGGCCACCAATTGAAGAGGAAATGAAAGGCCAATTGTCAATTAAGGTTATGGTTTTTAATAAAAAACTGAAAAAATAAAAATATAAAATAAACACGAGTTGTTAGTACTTTAGTTCCTATTATTTGAATTAGGAAAATGAAAGAAATGGGTGATTCTATTTAGACTAAAGTCTAGAAGAGAGGGGACAAAGAAAGGTAATTTAATGCTTTCCATCATTAAATATTAAAAGGACGAGTTGTTAGTACTTTAGTTCCTATTATTTGAATTAGCAAAATGAAAGAAATGGGTGATTCTATTTAGACTAAAGTCTAGAGGGACCATAGGGGACAAAGAAAGGTAATTTAATGCTTTCCATCATTAAATATTAAAAGGACTAAAGAAAATCACATTGTTGAATAGAAATTGTTATTTGAATTAATAAAATGAAAGAAATGGGTAATGACATTTAGACTAAAGTCTAGAGGGACCAAAGGGGACAAAGAAAAATAATTTAATGTTTTCCATCATTAAATATTACAGGGATTCAAGCAAAGCATAGAGTTGAATAAACTTTTCTATTTTACTGAACATAAGGTGAGGGCACAAACCTATGCTAAGATAATTTCGTTGGGAGCATGTTTGAATTGCTAACAAGTCAATGCAACAACTTGGTCAAGTTTTCTAACTAGGATAGAAACCTTAGTCATTTTCATATGAGAAAGAAGCATCATTTTCCCCTAGATCTAGCAACACTACAATGTCATGTGAGAATTAAATTCAATGCCAAAACATGACTCTTGGTTACAACTATACAATTTTAACAACAATGTAACCAAATAGTTCCTATCTGATGATTCATTGCCAAAAATTCAATTTCACAAAGAAGGAATATCTTTCCAACTATTCTCTACAAATATTTTGAAATTCTAAATATATTCGACAAATTTAAATTGAATTGTTATATTTCTATAGGATAATGCCATCCAATAAAAAAAAGCTAAGGTATATGGCGACACTTGAGGTTTGGTTTGCTAAATCACCAATCAAGGAACACTTCATATTAGAGAGTCAAGATAAAAAAAAACATTCTATCTATCTCACAAAAGAAAGCAATTTCCTAGTTCTTATTATAGTTATGCTTTGTATCATATGTATGGACAAAATCACTAGGCTCAACCATGGCCATAAAGTGTCCATGTGATGAGAACCTTTTAGAATGTATAACACATAAGTGGCCAACATCCCACATCAAGAGAGGTTTTAGTGTTCCCAACATCCCACATCCTGCATATGGAATCTTGGTTCTGAATGACAAATATTCGATACAAAGGAGACATAATTTGAAAGGCCTCCAAGAGTTGGCACCATACTATCAAAACTATGCACCCTAAAATATTTTCTCAAAAAGTTTTACATACGTTTGTTGTTTGACAATTTGAAAGAAAATTGTTCCCGACACCAAGAAGCAACTTTTTATCTAGACTGTTGGAAGTATGTCGTGTATCACACATATTATAGTTCAACTTGAGATAGATTACAACTAGTAGGCAATAAAATGTTGTCAAATACTTGTACACCATAGTCATTACTTGAAAATTTGAATATAAACTATTTTGGTAAGAAACATACAACTTAAGATAGATTACAGCTAGTAGGCAATACAATGTCATCAAATACTTATACACCATAGTCATTAATTGAATATAAACTATTTTGGTAAGAAACATACAATTGTGTGATGTACTTTCTAATTGTGTATCTATGAAATATAAAAAGTATTTTTTTTGTACTTTCTAATTGTGTATTTATGAAATATAGAAAGTATTTGTTAAAAAAAAAAACATAAAAATACATATTAATGAATATTTTTGATTATTTAGAAAGGAGCAACCTTGGTATTGTTATGTTCCACTCAAATACAAATGATAGATTGGATTATTTTTAGGTAGTAAACATTGTACTTTTATTTGCAAATGCCATTTTTTTTTAATATGTACTTTCTATTATATTAGGAGTAAGGATTTAAAGTGTTGGTTTTTTTTTCCAAGTGCTTCTACTTTATTATGTTATCAACCGAAAAAAGAATTATGCTCTTATGATAGGAGTTCCCCTTAGAACTTTGAAATGATTTAAGTTTTGAAAAACAAATTTGTCCCAAGTGCTTTATTATGTTAACAACTAAAGAAAGAAATTACGCTTGCATGATGGTACTTATTTCCCATAAATTATAAATAAAACCCGTTGAGACTTGGAAGATAGACCTTGTAAAAGAAATGTTAAGCTTGCAAAATTTATTTACTAAAAGTGGGTATGAGGAAGCTAATATCTTGAATAGATGGATGTGAAATGGTAACATGGATATCTAGGTTCTTGTTATATTATATGAGATAGATTTGAATTACTTATGAACATGCATATTTAATATTTTATTTATAGGAAATGTATCATATATTATAAGTGAGTAAACATGTATGAAGTAAAGGAGTGTGTAAAGCATATTTAGTATAGGCTAAAAGATTAAGTAATATTTAACGAGAGTAGCAACAAGAAATTATAACATAAGTAAAAGTAAAGAAAGAGAGAAGCACATGAGTAATATAGTTGTCAATTAGTCATTAAAAACAATTTTCTTTAGAAAACAAATTAAATTATGATTTATAACTTTGAGAACTCATGGGAAAAAATGCATCTAAATTGACATAAAATGACAAGCAAAGACATACACTATTTAGAAAAGGAAAAATAAATGCATACAAATGCTACAATCATAAGTGTAAATGTTAATCTAACATGTGGCTAGGTATTGTACATTTGGGATCAAAGCTTTCATTCTAAAATTAATTGTAATGTCCTTTGGATAAATTCTATTCTTCAATTTACCTATTTGAAAATAGTAAAATAAATGAATGCACTAAGAAAAACAATCACACATAACTATATAAATGACTAATAGAAAGTAAAGAACAAAGTAGCATTAAAGACTAGGTTACAAGTTCATGGCCTTAAATAAAAAGTGCTTCTAACACATAGATTCACAAATGTTTAAGTTTAATAAATTAAAACCTTAGGATTCTATCCACAACTATGAAACAATCCCAGGGATCAACTTTGAAATCACCAACCTACGAAAGCCTAGTTATAAAGATAGTTATTTACCACAAAGACAACATAACAAATAATAATTTGTTGATAAAACTATTTGCACATCTTCTATTTCACTCCATCAACAACTCCCACATGTATTTTTCCTCTTTCTTTTCTCGTTTCAAAGTTTTCTTTCCTGCAAGAAGCACCATAACTTCATAAACTCAAGCTAAATATCCTAAAAATAAAACTAAGTAGAATCAAAACCTACTATGCTAAGTTTTTAGTACTTATAACCTAAATCATTTGCTCTTTGTTGATGATTACACATAACTTAATTCTTCGTTGAAGGCTAAGAGAAACTCTTAGATGACTTGGAATCCACCCAAAGATATCTGGGTAGAAATATATTTTAATTATGCAACACTCAAAGGTAAAACTTCTTTGTGAGTCTCTAATCATTCTCCATTACATAGATGAGGCTTGGCCCAACTCTAATCCTTTTTTTCTCCACACAAAATCCAATTGTTTACATCTTAAGGGCATAGGAGAGGCCTAGGAAGAGGGTAAGAGTCACATTTTAGAATACCTAGCATTTCTAGAAGACACACTTATAGAGATTTTTGATGGAAATAGGCCTTATTTTGGAGGGTACTGGTTTGGAGTCATGGACATTGCATTCATTCCATTTACTTCTTCATTCTGCACGTGGGAAACACTGAGAAATTGGAAGATACTTTAAAATATAGTTCTCTTTTGTAAGTATGGA
>ML783290.1:16863-34703 GCA_009831015.1 Picea engelmannii
ATGTATATATTAATATATATGCATATCTTGTAAATCTCTTGCACTTCGCTTATAAAAAAAATGGAATCTTTTGTGCATTTTACGAAGCTACATTTTCTCATAATGCAACATTGGAATGCTATTCTAATCATACTTCAACATTCAAATACTTTTGCCTTTTAAACATGCTCCCATTTTCTTGCATTGAAATTTGGCAGGGACTACGCTGCTTCGCTGCCCTTGTTTTCTTTGCAAGATCCATTTTAAACTTAAAATTTTTTGTAATATATATTTTCAAAAAAAACTATTTATATAGATCATCTCTTTTACATATTTTTAATCTATTATGTGGTAGAAGTAATGGATGAAGAATCTATATATTGGGGTTCACTTTCTTTATACTTTCAATTGCCAACATATTGGAAGTGATGATTTTTTACATAAAAATTGACATTGATGTTTAAAATAATGGTTTACATTTTAATTTTAAAATTAATAACAATATTTTGGTAATTATATTAAATTAATTATAATGTTAAATGAATATTAAGATATTGAAATATATGAATATTTTTAATTTTTAATTAATTTATTTAAAAAAAAATTATAATATTTAAGATGATTAATTTATATTTTATTAATATAAAAATATTTATTTCAAATATTTAAAGTTGTATTTAAAATTATATTTTAATAATATAATTACTAATCATAAAATATGTATTACTTAATTAAATTAGTATTAATATTATACATAAATTATAATATGTATAATGCTAATCAAAATAAAGAGATACTCTTGATTTTCAAAATTAGGGTTAACCACCTTCTTATAATATCTCAATTTTCTTATATTTTTTAATTTTTTTATTGTATCATAGATTCTCCTTAAATTTAGCTTGAACAATATTTTTAATATCATTGGTATTATGCAAAATGACTTTTGTTTGGTGATTTTGGCTAGAGTTTGAAGCAATAGGATTCTAGAGAGATACTCCATCTCCAAACTTCACATCCATACAAAACAATAGGAGTGACTATTGCTTTCATATACCAAAGTATCATAGATGATCTTGTTGGATTTAATTATCATAGCCTTTGTTTTGTGGGTGTTCACAATAGGATTCTAAGTTGCTTACTTAGGTCATAGGGATTCCTTGTCATAAGAACAATAGAATTGGCATAGAGAAGAATGATGCAACTTCCAGAGAAGCTTCTAATTTGACCAACTGTGAATGCTCTTAAATTTGGCAATAACGTTCTCACACAACCTTACCCCAACAACTCTCACCCTCTAGGGTGCTTTTAGCTCTTCTAACATATTCTAAAGATTAATCCTAAACACAATGTTAAAAACTTTCCTAAAATCAACCAAACAACAAAAAAGTTTACTTTTATTGTTACAACACTCATTTACACAATAAAACACTCATTTGCAATAAAATTTACAAAATAATCCACAATTAAATGATAACTTCATAAGATTGAATGCTCTTCCTTACTTGAATAGTTAAATTGAATGCTCTTCCTTACTTGAATAGTTAAATGGTTAAATTTTTATTTTAAATAGGGCAAGTTGCAATAAGATTTAATGCTCTTCCTTACTTGAGTAGTTAAAAGGCTAATTTTAAAGTGTAAAAATCCATCAACTTTTGTCCTTTCATAAACAATAGCTGGAGTGAAGAGAATCTGTGATCACCGACTTAACCAACATCCCCATGGGACAACGACGGGAGACGACTGGTTTGAAAATGGAGGCACTGGTTTTGGCGGGCGCTTCAGCCCTTCGAAAATGAACATGGAGGCACTGGTTTGGTGGGCGCTTTAGCCTTTTGACTAACTAGAGTGCACCTTGGAGGGACTGTCATGGTCGGGCCCAAAGATCTGTTTTTGGTCGTGATAGATAGTATATTTTTCTCTCTGCCATTGTCTACCAACTACATCCTTTTCTAGCTTCTCACATGACATCCAATACTTCTTGGTAACCCTTTCTACTCTCTGTATTCGTTTTAGCCCCAACCCTTTTCTTGGAGCTGGCAGGGTCCCTCCTGTTTCTGTCAGGATTTCCTGTCACAACTTCCTCTACCGGACAGAAGACTTTACTCTCGAGGAAGCTGCAGTCACTCACATGGAGACTTTGATCACGAACTCCAATGAGGGGAAGAACGGGGACCCATGGGACCATCCTGACATCATTGTCGGAGACTTTGATCACATACTCCACTAAGGGGAAGAACGGGGACCCATGGGACCATCCGGACATCATTGCCTCTATAGACGAGATGATTTGTAACCTTTACCGGAAAACTAATCGCACAACGAACTCCAGGATATCCGCTCCTGAATCTCCTCTCCACACATCTGTCTCGGGAGACTCTTTACCAAAATCAATATATGAGGAAGACCCACTATATCCTTGCCGAATCAATAGGAGATGTGGGAACTTCCAACACTCTGGCATCCCTATTGGCCGCCCCCCTACATAACTCCAACAACAAAAAACCTCAGAGGGTTTGGAAACCAAAAAAATCACACCCTAAACTTGTCCTGGGAATGGATGTAGGACTTTCTGAAGCCTGCAACCTGGCTCTCTATGCCCTGGTTGGTAGGTTAGCCTACAAGGATAAGTGCAACCTACGCTTGGAAGATTGGATAACAGCCTCCTGGAAGCCTCTTCTAGGATATCTTCCCAAGATACTTTATCTCCAACATGGATGGATTATCTTCATTTTCAAGACACCTGAGGATACTGTCCGTGTTCTGGATAAGTTCTGGGTTGTTGGTGGTGGAAGCCTCATGCTTAAGAGATGGAGGCTCAGCTTTAATCCTTCCATTGAGCACTTCACCTACAGGCACCTCCAGGTCCTTCTACTAGGCCTTCCACTACAACTCTAGAACCAACAAGCTCTCGAGCTCATCGGTACATCTTTAGGCCGTTTTTTAAAAGTGGACACACACTCTCTTGCTTCAACAGATAGAAGAATGGCTAAGATCTTAGTCGAAATGGATATCCATGCAGGACTCCCAGAAGTATTGAATATTGATTGGAGAGGCCTTCTTTTTTCTCAACGACTCGACTACCTGGGGATCTCGTTCAGATGCTCGTTTTGCTGCAGAACTGGCCACCTGAGAAGGGATTGCTCTAAGTCCCCCCCCACCGAACCAGAGACGGACCCATCGGAGGTGGTTGGCTTTGATGGATACGATACACAACCTAGAACTTTTGGAGAGGAGTCTCTACAACATCCGCGAGCCTTGAGCCCTGCATCACAAGACAACACACTGGTGAGTAAGATCAAGTATTTTTGTCTCTCGCTTTACAACACTCTCTCTGCCTAGGAGAGACTCACTATTAATTCGCAGGCACTTACTTCTTTGCAGTCAGATCCCTTTGGTGACCCCTCAGACACCCCACCTTCTCCCCACAATCCTGCTTCTCTAGATGCTCTGGCACCTCAAATCCGCCAACAGAGCCTCTTGGGCTTGTCCCGAGGGAGCTAGTCGACTCTCCACCCCCCTCGAATAGCCCCTTCCCCCTCAACGACTCCACCAGTTCACAGACTCCTGATGACTCTGCTCTCTCGGAGCGTGATCCCACCCCTCCCCCTGGATACTCCGAACAACCACTATCTGCATAGGATCTGGACCAACTGTTCATTACCACTACACCTGCATCCCCTCTTCCCTTTGACTCCCTCCCCATTCCGCTGTACCACGGAAAAACGCTCATCCCACCCCCGTCCATCATTGGAAACTCACCTTCGACCTCGGGAGTGAAAGAGCAACCTGTGGCAGCTCCCTCTTGGTCCAGAGGACTGGGCTCTGAGCTATCGCCACTCAAAACCCACAGTGTGCGGAAAAAGGAAACCACAGAGGCATCAAGTTCGGCCTCTCAAACTACTGATCAAACTACAGGGGAACTTAGAGGATTAAAACCCCAAGCACGGGCCAAATCATGATTCTATTCTCCCTCAATATTAGAGGGGTAGGAGGACTCCTGAAACTTGCCTCCATGAGACGACTCCTTGACAAGATCTGGCCAATGGTTATTTTACTACAAGAAACGTTGGTGGATGTTGAAGCTGTTAGGAATTTTCTATTCTCTCTCCGACCTGACTGGATGGTATGTGTGGATAGCTCAATTGGAAACTCAAGTGCACTGGGATCCTAATTTATTTGATTTTTTTTCGGTGCTTAGTCCTGGTGGGATTCTATTAGCCGGTACATGTTTGGAACTTAACACCTCCCTGACCCTGCTCAACACATATGGCCCTTGCCTGGACCGCAGACTTTTCTGGGAGAAGCTTGACTAATTAGGCATCCTGGCTATAAAAGACCTCATCATAGCGGAAGATCTGAACCCGACGCTTAGTTCCAAGGAGATTTGGGGAGACAAGGCTACGATGGACCCACTAGCGAATTTCTTCAAATCTCTCTTTTCAAAAAATGCTCTAGTGGATCTAGAACCGACAGAACTTCTGCCTACTTGGCGTAATGGGAGATCGGGATCCTCCTGTATAGAAAAACATCTTGACCGCTTCTTGATTTCCAAAGAGCTGCTTACACCAACTCGCATGACCCGGGCCTGGATCGATCTGCCTTACCTTTCCGATCATGTTCCCATCTGCCTACAGATTGGAAAAGGGAAACTGGGGACAAATTATCCCTTCAAATTCAACCCGTCCTGGCTGTTGGAGCCTGCCTTTGATCAGATAGTTCGATCGGTCTGGTCCGACTCGTCCCTCACGTTACCTGGGGACGCACAAGGTAATTTGGTGAGGAAACTCAATTGCCCGAAGGAAAAATCTATCATCTGGCTCAAGAGGAAAAAAGCCCAAGACTCATCCAAGCTGAATAAACTTGAACATCAAATAACTTTTTTACTCAGATAGAAGGCTTGGACTGACCAACAGTCCGACTTCGAAGCTAAATTGCATCTTTTAGAGGCAGACCGATCGCTTATTCTTCGGAAAGAAGAGGACATATGGCACCTGAAAAGCAGAGCGCTTTGGCTCTCTAGTGGAGACAACAACACCTGCTATTTCCATCGCTATGCCAGCCACCACAGGAACAAAAAACTCATTTGGGATATAGAGGAAGATGATGGGAGCATTTTACACAGGACTGAAGACATTAAGCAAGCGGCTCACAACCACTTCAAATCTTTTTACCAAACAGATCTGGACATCAATCTATAGGATCAGATTGAAACTGCCCAACTTTTCCCACAGATGGTCACAAATGAGGAAGCGAGAGCATTGGACTCCCCCTGCACAAAAGAAGAAATCCTCGAGGTGTTAAAAGGATTTACTAAAGAAAAAAGTCTCGGTCCCGATGGATGGACAGTGGAACTTTACCTCCACTATTTTGATTTAATGGGACAAGATCTGTTGGATGCTATCGAGGATTCGAGGAACAGAGGGATGGTCAACAAGCAAATAAACAATACTTTTATCGTCCTGATTCCAAAACAAAATCATCCCCAATAGTTCTTGGACTATCGACCTATCTCGCTTTGTAATCTCAGCTACAAGATTATAACAAAGATCATTGCAAAAAGAATCCGCCCTATACTCTCTCGGGCACTGTCAGAGGAACAACTTGGATTTCTCAAGGGAAGACAAATCCTAGATGCAATTGGAACAACATAGGAATGTTTACACAACATTAAGACAAAAAACTTACCAGCCATCCTCCTAAAACTGGACCTCAAAAAGGCCTTTGACTATATAAACTGGAATTTCTTACACCTCATCCTTCTTCAGTGTGGATTTGGGGCTGTCACTACAAATTGGATGATGGGCTGCATAACCACAACCACCTTGGCTATTTTGATCAATGGCGAGGCTACCAAAGTCTTCCACAGTGAAAGAGGGCTTCGTCAGGGATGTCCCCTCTCACCCCTCCTTTTCATACTGGTCTTAGAAAGTCTTAGTATCTTGTTAAAGAGAAGTCAATTAGATGGAAAACTTACGGGGATCAGAGCTTCAAGACTGACTCAGATACTGCATCTACTCTTCGTAGATGACGTGATTATCATGACTTCGGCCTCCATGTCTGAATGGACAGAAATTTATAATGTGCTTAACACTTTCTGCTCTATTTCAGGTCTTAAGATCAATTATCAGAAGTCAACCTTCTTGGCCTCAGGCACGAGGGACGTTTTCTTGACGGATCTAAAGACTCTTTTCAGCATTGATTTTCGAGATCTGGCGGATGGTTTCAGTTACCTTGGATACTATATCAAATCCACAAGCTACAAAGCAAAGGACTGGAGATGGTTAACCGAAAAGTTCGAGCACAGAATCCTACACTAGTGTAATAGATGTTTAACACTGGGTGGTAGATACATCTTAATCAAGGCAGTTTTGGAAAGCCTTCCGGTTTATTGGATGGCTCTGGCACACATCCCTCTATTTGTGATAAAGAAGCTTCGCCAATCGATTTTTGCCTTCCTCTGGAATGGCAACAAGCAAAACAGAGGCTTCCATCTCTGTGGGTGGGAGATCCTTTCAAAGCCAAAAGTGCTGGGAGGCTGGGGATTGAGGAATTTGTACCTCTTCTACAAAGCTCTCTCGGCGAATATGCTTTGGCGAATCCTGATGGCACTAGGCATTTGGAGCAAACTTATAAAAGATAAATACATCTCCCACCAGCCGGTCCACTCCTGGCTCAGATCAACTACAACTTCTCCTCGGGGGGGCTCACAAACGTGGAAGCACCTTCTGAAGTCGCTTTCGATCCTCCTTCATTGGATTGCGTGGCTGCCCAGCTCTGGATCCGCTATAGAAATTGGCAGGGACGCTATCCTTGGCATGGGTAAAAAGGCCCTGCTATCTTCTAGACTGCTAGATCGCTTGCATAGTTTAGGTTTTCACTTCTTGTTTCATTTAAAATCCCCACATAGACGCAGCTTACTTGGAGAATCCTGGGTAACTAGCTCCTCGCTGGAACTAGACAATGAGTACACAGATAAATGGAACACCTACATACATAATCTCAATGACGCTGACATCCGTCTACAGGAGCGATCAGACACCCTCATCTGGATGGAAGGCGATAAATCTAGAATTATATCAGTTAAAAACATCTACAATGCAATGGCAGAAGCGATCTGGAACACCCGCGATCAGTTTTGGCGCACACGACTGTGGACGTGGAAATGCCCCTTGAGACTTAAATTACTCACCTGGCTATTGACTGAGAACAAAATCCTTGTTTGGGATATCCTCTAAAGCCGTGGCTGGTCAAGTCCCAATCGTTGCATTATGTGCAAGATGGACAGTGAAACCTCTCTACACCTCTTTGTGAACTGCAATTTCACCCGAGAAGTTTGGCAACAAGTCACTACTACACTAAAAATTTCCGAATAGTGGATTGGTCCCTCGGCGAATTCTTGCTTTAGCTCATGGTGCTCTAGACACCAGATCTACCCCACGCTGCCAGCCACCTTTTGCTGGAACATTTGGTTGGCAAGAAATGCTCCCATTTTTGAAGATAAGCCCCCCTCGATTCACTTGGTGACCAAATTCATACTTACAACAGTAGACCGTCCTATCACTCCTACAAAGCTTAGCCAAACCGCAGATCTACTACAACTCTTCCTTTTGACAAAGCCATCCCCTGGTTTGACGGAGCTGCACAACTAGATGGAACTCTTTGTGGGGCAGGGGGTCACATCCTCATAAACTCTCACACATCTTACATATGGACTCTCAATGGCGGACAAGGCACTAACACCAAGGCCGAACTTATGGGGGCGTGGGCATCCCTTATCTTGGCTCAAAGGCTGAACATCAAAGTGCTGCTACTTCTGGGAGACTCAAAAGTCATTATTGACTGGATTAATGGCAAAGCTGACCTCCGATCAACAACACTGGAATGCTGGAAAGAGAGAACAATTGAAGCTACAAGACTTATCAAGAGCCTCTCTGCCTCACACATCTACAGAGAAGACAATTGTATTGCGGACTTTCTATCAAAACAGGCATTATCCCGACCCCTCGTTTCTTAACTTTCTCCCGATGGGAGGATGGCAATGAGGGCCCCCCAATAATGCTCAAAATCTGAAGCGAAAGACACAAGATTTCTGATCTTCTTTTTGTAACAGAACTTAATGATTCCGCTGGTAGCATCTTCCTCAGAACTCTAGTTAGATTGACATAAACTGGATGTTTGTCATTATGCGAGCAACAAGCTGCGTTCCATCATAGGTCTTTGTTTTGACAAAATCGTTGCATTGTAAATTTTTATATCCTTCTTTAATATAAAGAGGAATTTTCCCTTGGAAAAAGCTGGAGTGAAGAGGAAGGCATGCATCACTTTACTTCCATGATGGAACAACGCGGCTTCCGAGTTAGATAGACTTTATGGGGTTTTTTTAGGTGAGTTAAAGTAATTTTTTAGGTGAGTTAAAGTAATTTATCTTTCCATATAAAAACTAGATGAAAAAGCAATCTATCCCAGTAAACATTAAAAACACTTTCTACTTTTTCATTTTTCCATATAAAAACTAGATGAAAAAGCAATCTATCCCAGTAAACATTAAAAACACTTTCTACTTTTTCATTCTATGTGCTGAGTGTATTTCGACCAGATTTTGGCATAATTTTTGGTCGGCCATAAGTGTCGTTTTCCGCACGCATAGAGGAATAATTTAAATGAATAATTTTGGTGGGACATAAATGCTCTTTTCCCACGTTGAATCAAATTCGGGAGCACCATTTGGTGGCTATAAGTCGGGAGTACTTTTTGATTGTTAGAAAAGACTAATTATGAGCTAATATTAACTAATGTTTTTGAAAATGTAGCAGTTTTAGAAAATGCTTTCTCTTTTTTTAAGTGATTATTAAATATAAGATTTTTCTAGTTTAACAAAAGAGTAGCAATTTTAGAAAATGTTTTTTTTTTCGGTGATTATTAAATATAAGATTTTTCTGCGTTCAGCAAAATATTTCCGAACGTGAAAAAAATACTTATATATTTATATATCTTATAGGACAGTATTTTTTTTAAAATCACAGCCATAGCCACTTGTAAAATTCCAAACATGTCTTTTAAATCCATCTTACTTTGGGAACTTTAATCTGACTCGGAACCTTAGGTTTTGTATTTATTCACTGTATACATTGTTAAGCAATTTGTATTTAAATGGTTAATTTTAAACTATAAAAATACATCCAGTTTCTGTTTTTTCAAACTATAACTTTTCATAAACACAGATGGATGGAGTGAAGACGAAGGTAAGTATCATTTACTTTAAGTTTTGGTGTTTTTTGTTTTTTTTGAATCTGTATATACAGTTTGAGTGGGCTTGAGTGGGCCTAATGGTTAAGAACATGTGTTTCCTCTTAAAAGATCACAGGTTCAAATCCAGAGGAGTAGGGTATGTATACCTTCTTAAATTTTACCAGTCAAATCGCTGGGTAAAGGAAGTTCCCTTGTCCCACAAACAAGAAAATCTCATACATCAATTTGATGTACTGACTTGACAGTGACGTTAAAAATAAATTATTATTATTATTATAATTAAAATATTTCGAGAAGCCTGAAACCCTTTATTTTACAAAATTCCATAAAAAAATTTCAAAACTTTACTTTTAACGACCAACAACGCGGCTCCCGAGACAGATAGACGACTCTCTGGAAAACTTCAAAATTTTACTTACGACGACTAACAACGCGGCTTCCGAGTCAGATAGACGACTCTCTGGAAAACTTCCTAAGCAAGATAGGTTTGGTGGTTTTTTTTTTTTTTTACTTTTCATTCCGTAGGAAAATGGTACCATAATAAGTGTCCTTTTTTTTTTTTTTTTAATTTCATTCCGTAGGAATAATTTTTGGTGCCATAAGTGTCCTTTGTCCCACGCTGAATCAGATCTAGGAACACTTTTTGGTGGCTACAAGTACCCCTTTTCCCACGCAGAACCGGAGATTCGCTGCTGCAAGGGTTTACTGGCTTTGTAAGAAGAGTCAAAGCGAACTTTGGCGATGAAATCTGTTCAATTTGGGTTTGCAGGGACGAATATGTTTACAGAAGTTGCAATTAATGAAGGAATGTCTCTCTCTGTATCGATACACGCGGTAGCAACACTGATGTTACTCCCATTTACATATATTTTGAACGGGTATGTGTAAAATACTGCAAGATGAATACTACTAAGATTCTATCAAGGTAGTTTATATTTTCTTTTTTAATTTGCTGCAGGAAGACCAGGTTAGCTACAGTCACATTTACCGCTTTCTGTGAGATTTTTCTCTGCGCTGTGTTTGGGTAATAATTCATAAACTCAATCCTCCTTTTATTCTGCAAAGAGCCCATTGATATTGGAATTGATGCACTCTATTCATGTTCAGGTCCACTTTGAACCAAAGATTCTATTCGGCAGATATGGGTTATTCATCATCTATATTTTCACGTGCACTGAGCAACATGGTACCTGCTGGGATGGCTATTCTTTTCCGGTAATCGTATAAAGATCAGTCACATTATTCGAAACGAGATTAAATGCAGTCAATTAATCTGAGTCCCCATTTTTGTTTTCTGAAGGAAAAGTTGTTAACTTTTTACAGACTAGAAAGACTTGGGGCACTAAGTTTGGCTGGTAAGGCAAAGGCACTGGGAGCCATAATCTGGATGGGTGGGGTCATGTTCGCGACATTATGCAAAGAAATAACAAGAAACCTCTGGTCATGGCCTTTCCTTTTAAAAGAAGGCAACACGAGCACAGATAATGAATCCATCTCCGAGAATTTGATGAAGGGCTCCCTGATATTCGTCGCCAATCTTTTCGGGCTTATTTTGCAGCGTGCCAGGCATCCACAAGACCTCGCGTTGCAGGAAAAGGGACCGGTCTCGCGTTGCAATTCGTCGCCGAATTCTAGGCGACGAATTGCCCTCGCCATGTTCCTGTTGATGAACATTGCATTTATATCTATGGCTGCTGCTCGCACAGTCATTAGTACTGGTAAGGATAACGATTGGTAACCATAAGAATGTATGGAATTAATTTATGTATCTTTGCATTCAATTGAGACTTTTTCTTTAGATTTTTAAGATTATGTGTTATGAATTTATGTTTATTACGATTCAATGAATGGACTGGCAGAGACAGCTTCTTCCTCCCTTGAGAGAGTCCCAGTTGGGGATAAACTTCCACCGAATTGCCATTTCGTTGTTCACTGCGCAGATTGTTTTCAATGTTATGCAAGCGGAGGACATTCCGTTTGCTGCGATTCTTGACATCGGTGGAGGATGATTCTAGTTGTTCTTTTACATGTCATTTACTATAACGCGTTGGTGACGAAGTTAAGGCATGTGGAAACAACTGTTTACCAGTTGAAAGAAGCCATAGACATTGGGCAGTATGATTCTCTTTCAGGCAAGCAATGCTATTAGTTTTTTAAAGCTATTAGAATATCATGAGTTTTTGTGTTAATCTGATTTCAAAAAACATGGAATATAATAATTATAGTTTATTGCAAACTCTTTTATGTTAAGCAGATTTAAGAAAATGGAATGTAATAAGTATAAACTATGGAATGTAATAATTATAGTTTATAGCAAACTCTTTTATTTAACTTTTGAGAGCTGCGTTTTTTATAAATAATATGATTAAAACTTCTTTTTAATATGTGATATGTCACTATATTAACAAGTCTCTCTGTATGCTATTAACATCTTTATCATGTTCAGATTAGACATGGTGTAAGGGTTTGGAATAAGTTAAGCATGTTTAAACGTTCCTTTTGATTTTGTTATAGGTTTGGAATACGTTAATTATGTATGAAATAAAGTTTTTTTATGTTTATTTTTTTAGAAATTTGAGAAGATTTTTGATGAAGATTTTAAATTATAAAGTTGTGTTAATGATAATGAACATTTATATTAAATTTATATGGTGTAATGTATGAGATTAAGGGTAAATGCTTTTTTTTAGAACTCTAATTATGTCTAGCTAAGTATCAACAGTTCAGTATTAAGGTTAGATGTTACTATATAGCACTTAACTTTGTAAGAGATATTTGGTAATGTAATAAGATCTAAAACTACTAATTTATTAAGAACTTGTTTTCTTCATACTAAAAGCATAACAAAGATAACTCAATCTTCCTTAAATAACAATGATGAATTATCTTTCATTAATTAATAACAACTGATTATAATTTTTAAAAATAAAAATAAACATAAACATAAAATTCATTTACATAAAAAGATATCAAACTTATATATAATATTTTTTTAAGTAAAATAACAAAAAAAAATTCATTACAAAATGCAATAATAATAATAAAATAACATATTATAAAAATAAAAATAATAATTATTATTCCATGAATCTTTTAGTATATTATTATTAATCCATGTTAAAACAAGTCTACAGAGTAGCATAGCACGTATATGATATATTTGGCTCATATATTTGGTAGTAGCTAGGGTTTGAGTTAATAGTCTATGATAAAAAAGATTTAAGCTTTGGACTTGGTTGGATGGTAATTGACTTGCTCTGATTTTTCTACTTTTATTGAGGTATGTGATATTTGGTAGTAGTTAGGACCTGAGTTAATGTTTTGTGATAATCTATTTTTTAAATTTTGAACTTGGCTATATGGTAATTGGCTTGCTTTGATTTCTCTACCTTCTCTAAGGTACTTGAGATTATCGTTTAATAACATGCAACATGAGACTTTCTATTTGAGATCGACTGTTTTTCTCTTTGAAGAGAGGTAGACTATAACCATGCTCTCTCTCGTTCCCTGGTTGATTGCAGTGATGCTCCCTCTGTCTCTTCACTGTTCTTTGTTTCGCAAGTGGCAGACTTACCTTGATATGATGAATTTTAATTCTGTGAAGTCAGATGGTCGCTTACAGCTTTATGCTTCTTTATCATAGATTCATATGTAATGTAATAATTTTCGTTACAATTGAATAATTTGTTTTTCTATAATTTCTTTGTCAACTTTGATGAAATAATTTCTTTTGACGTTGATGTTTTCACAATCCAAAAAATTACTAAATAATTTCTTTTCTTTTGTGGTTGATGTTTTCACAATCCAAAAAATGTATCTGAAAAATCTATAGTTTCTTTGTCAACTTTGATGAAATAGTTTTTTTTGACGTTGATGTTTTCACAATCCAAAAAATGTACCTGGAAAATATTAAAAACTTATGACGTTGATGTTTTCATAATCCAAAAAATGTACCTGGAAAATATTAAAAACTTATGACGTTGATATTTTCACAATCCAAAAAATGTACCTGGAAAATATTAAAAACTTAAAACGTTTTACTGAAAGAAGGCTTCATAAGAGAGGACTAATAAATGGAAATTGCAGCTATTGCAGAAATCCATAAGATGTTGGCCATGTTTTTTGGAGGCGCCTATCTGAACTTGAATACAAGGCTTTTTTACAGGTATGTTCACATCACGTCAATGGCCTGTCTAGAGGATCCTTGGTGCTGCCCCAAGTCTGTTTCTAGTGTCTGGCAGATAATCAAGATAGTCACTCTCTACTTCCTATGGCAAAAGGGATGTGCCAGAAAGTTTGAAGATCTGCCCAAAGAAACAGTAACTAAAATGAATAAATTCTTGATTTTCAACTCTGTAGCCATTCAACCCATCTGATTGCCTTGGGAAAAGATTGTGAAAAGCTAGATATACGATCTAGATCTCATGCACTTGTCTGCTTGCATGAGTAGGTAGGAGGAAGGGTGTTTAGATATAATGAAGACTTAGCATATACTCTTTGAATAGATGACAATTGCATCGCTTCACAGTTTTCAAATCAAAAAAATTCATCCTTGTACACTCCAAAGTCCAAACCAAGGTTGTCAGACTTGGAGTCAGCAAAAACTCGGCCAACATGGAACTCAGAAATCTCAGCGACTCAACAAAACTCAGTTCAGGACTCGATGAAACTTGGCAAAACTCTGAAAATAGACCTGCAATGCTCGGTTCAGGACTCGGCATATTTCTCAGCAAGGCTTGGTTCAAGACTTGGCAAGTCTGACAAGTTTGAGCAGGGTTCGATGGGTTTTGGCAATTTTCATTTTCAGGCAAGTTTCAGGCCAAGTTTATACCGATCACCTGTTCCAGGATTGACCCGGGGAGACCCAAAAAGACTCACGGATCTTGCCCAGGTCTCACAACACTGCTCCAAACTTGTTGTGTAGTGATCGTTGAAACTAGGCCAACTATCATTAGGATATTATGCCAACTCACAGCTACTTCGAATACTGTTGTTGCCTAGGGAAAAATAAACTGAACATCCAGCGATGAAAATGGAAAGAAAATGAATGGAATCAATCTCGCACAGGATTCTCTTTATATACTTTGCAAAGGATAATGTCAACTAATTTTTCGAGATTTCGGAGAGTATTTTAGAGAGTAAGAAGTTTCTATGATTATCAACTATTTCACGGGAGCTACTTTGTTTTAATTTATTCAAAGGTATCATCCGCCAACAAGGGGCCTATAATGCACTCGAAAAGTTACATGTCCCTGAGAGTTCTTTGAGTACCTCCGAAGCTACATCAAAGATCGAAAATGTATTCTATTTCATTTCTGTGCGAAGAGGCCCTAATTGAGGTGAAATTCAAGGTGTGAGATTCGCTTTAATAAAGAGAAGCGCACGTGAGTACTACACCGACTCTTTTCCTAAGTCAATTAATGGTAGGACACCTGGAAGATAATATACGATATCGATGTCTTTTTTTAAAAGTGGGAGTTGAGTGCGCTTGGTCGTTGTTGGAATGTGTAAGTAGGAGTTTGATATGCAGGCTTAGAGGGCGAATATGGAAATAGTGTTATTTTTTTATTATAATCTGAAAATTTATTGTAATTTACTGTTAATTAGTAGTGAGAATAATTATTATTAATTATTATATAGATGGATTCATTATTTTTATTTAAAAAAATCATGATACATAATTTTTTTTTTTAGACTTTCACTCATAAGATAAAATTTTTTTTAGACTTTCACTTTCACTCATAAGATGATTAATATATATTAAATTTGAAAAAAAAATATATTAATTATATAATATATATTAATTATTATATAGATGGATTCATTATTTTTATTTAAAAAAATATTATACATAAAAAAATTTTTAGACTTTCACTCATAAGATAATTTTTTTTTTAGACTTTCACTCATAAGATGATTAATATATATTAAATTTGAAAATGGTTGATTTGATTTTTTGAATCGTATTTGCAATCAAAATGACAACATTTTGTCATGTTCATAGTATCAAATATAAAATGACAACATTTTGTCATGTTCATAGTATCAAATATTTTAGTAGTAGCCATGTACTCGGTGTTTGCTTCTAGAAGTACTTGATGTACATGTAATATCTTTTTTGAGCATACATGTTTTGCATATTGTTTTTATTTATTGATGATTGTAGTTATATGCTTATTGGAATGATTATATGAACTCTTTGGAGTAATAATGGAATGATGCGATTAATGCATATAATATGGATATTGTTTTGCTTTGGATCCATAGTGATGAGGGTTAGATGTAGATTAATGTATATAATATGGATATTGTTTTGCTTTGGATCTATAGTGATGAGGGTTAGATGTAGGGAACAATGTAAAGAGTGTTAAAGGGGATTTATGTTATTTGAGTATTAATATTGATTGTAGGAATACAATTATCGAGATCTATACTGATTTAGGTAAGAGGTTGGATGCAATTTGAATGGATATTTTTCAATACCTTATGACTTAGCAAGGGCCAAGACATCCCAAGACTTTAGTGGGCCTCTATCCTAGGGTGTATACTTGGCGTTGTCTAATTGCTCTACGTTTTGGCCTTTTTCGCTGGAATCCGACTATATAAATGTGCACAAAATCACAATTTTTTGTTGCTTAAATTGCATTTTCAAATATAGAAATGGATTTAGCGTACTGAAAAACCCCTGGGGCACTCCGATTATACCAAATTAACCACTCAAATATGCAGACCCAACAATTTCTCGCTAGATTTCGGGCAAAATTAAACAAAAAATATCGTCGAAAAAGGGCCAAAATGTAGAACAATTACAATATGGTGGTGTCTACCCTTCTAGCCTTCTCACAATGGACCAAAGTCTTAGTGAGGATTTGAACTCGAATGAAGAGAGTGCAAGAACTACCTCCCAACCATCACGTCAAACCACCTCAACTTTGAATGAATATTAAGACCATAGTGGAATCATACTCTGAGGAGGTTACGATTCAATGATAATATCCCATCCTAGAATTTTTAGGGACTCATGAGGCAAGAAAAGAGGTAAACAATGATTTATTTTGAGAAAATATTACTTCCAATGTCCAATTAGGGGTTAAGGCCCAAAGGTGTTGAGATCAAGTTAGCAATTACCCATATTGTGACCTTTGTTAAATTGCTCTAGCCCTATTTTCTCCCTAATACCTAATTATGACTTCTAATTACCTCTTTTGGAAAAAACAATTGATAAAGGAAAGTGTTGTCTCTTGTTATTACATAAAGTATATTGTTGCTTTTAGGTATTAGTGTGAAAGGAAAGTAAGTTGTTTCTTTTTGGTTATTAGAGGGAAAGGAACTTAATACTCTTAGGGTTTTATGGGTTTTTGTGATATATATATTCCGATTGCATTATGGAGAAGGGAAAGTTCTTTTTGTCATAGGTTTAGGAAGTGATTAGGGAAGTTGAACACTGCTCACAACTTTCTTTGAGTGAGTATGAGGACATTGGGGGTGTATCTAGCCTAATGGGTGTATTAAATCTCATTGTTTGAGCTTGACATTGTTCGAGAGAAGAACCTCACTGCTGGAGGTACTATAGTATTAAGAGAAAGAGTGAGTAGAGTTCTTGCACACCAGATCCTTGATAGGAAAGGAGGTGTTGTAACCAAAGGCCTCTCCACCACACTCTTGCTGGTATCAATGCGATATTGTGGACAATTCCTATGATTTCTTGGTTAAAGGTGTTGTTGGGTAGATGTCATATTCTTTGCATGAGTGTGTNAACTATGTCTGACAATCCCTCCCTAGCAGTTTTAGTGTTTTTCTCTATTTTAGCGGTTTTTACTATTTTAACATTTTTCTCTATTTTTAGCGGTTTTCTAAATTAATCCCAGATTAAGGGATTAGGGTTTTGGTAGCTACGAAATACCAAAAATATTGTGTATATATTGTATTGTGAATGGTGAAATTAATACAATGAAGAGTTGAGAGGTGCGACACCAAGGAACGCTGGTATTCTCTTGGTTAAGGGTTTCCATCGTAAATGTCTGTGTACTATGTGTATGAGCCATTGATTAATTTATGCTTTGCTTAAGAATTTGTATGCATTGCTTTACCTAACAGGTTTAAATTTTAACCAGAGGACTATCCACCACACTCTTGTCGGTATCAGTGCGATATTGTGGACAATTGCTACCATTGCTTGGGTAAAGGTGTTTCTTGTTGATTTGAGACTTAGCTTAGTGAGTCACGGAATATTTCCATTGATTTGGAGCCATAAACATGGGGCATCATTGGTTTCTTGTTGTTTGCATTAGCTGGGAGAAAAAGTGCCCTTAGAGTGTGATTCTCCAATTATTGCATTGTGATCGAAGTCTAAGATTTGTTTACACCAGTTGGGTGGACATCATCGAAACAATTTGGACACAGAACACTGACTGACATATCTATAAATCATCGAAAGTTTTGTTGTCTTTATCTTATCGCAGAAGATGCTCTTTCTTATCTTCACACAAAAGATGTCCTATGAGTTTTGCCATTCCTTTTATGTTCTCCCTTCTCTTGTAGTCATCTATCTCACCCATCCACTGGGGAGGACTACTACCATAGCTTCACTCCTAGTCATCCCACATGAACTA